>PPLK02000018.1:0-200289 GCA_003707795.2 Clavispora fructus
CCAGAGCGTTGAAACAGGCAGAAGAAGTGTTGGTCAGAGCCGCCTCCGGCAAACCAACCGGTTTGACCGGGTTGTACCAGCACCCCAACCCCAGACCCGCGTTGATTTCTTTATACAACTACACGTTGAACTTTTTGGCCAAGGAGTTCCCCGCCAACTCCGTGTACAAGCAGTCGGTCGAGACCATGACGAGAAACAGATTGCAGATTGTCCAGGAGAACGAGATCACCGAAGCCATCGAAAACAAGATCGGTGGCGGTTTGATCGAGGAGATCATCATCCAGGCCAACGAGGAGTTGACCTTGGCAAAGGAGTTGGCCAAGTTGAAGGTGTGGGAGGAGTTGGAAGAGAAACCCTTGGAGGACCAGTGGGTTTACTTTGGCAAGAAGATCTGATCCCCGAGCTCTTCGCGGAATATTCATCAACTATTTAACTATCTCGGCATGCAATGTATAATAAAAATTTATGTCATTATTTTATACTTGGCCTACAAAGGCGGCGCGGGGGTTTCTGGACCTTCGCCTGCTGCTTGGCACCATCGCTTGGGCACCTGGCACAGCCCGAAGCCCCCAACGTGGACCGGAACGAAAACGATTTAAAAAAAATAAGATAAGTACAGCAGTTCAAATGACTCTCACAAATCAGCAACAGTTGCCCTTGATGCCGTTACCTGACAGCGACACATCTATGCCCGAGGAACGTTGGGCCGGTTCATCGTCGACATGCTTTTCCTGGATGAGCGACGCCAACTCGTAGAAGATCGACTCCACGTTGGCGTTGGTCTTGGCACTGGCCTCCAAAAACGGAATGTTCAAGCTGGACGCCAAGTTCTGGCCCTGTTCTTTCGAAACCTGTCTGTTCTCCTCGTCATCCGACTTGTTGCCCACCAAAAAGATCTGCGCATCCTCGTTGGCATGCTGTGTCACAGTTTGGAACCAGTTCTCAACATTCTCAAACGTTCTGGCGTCAGTGACATCGTAAATCAACACGATACCCATGGCACCTCTGTAGTACGCGGTGGTGATGGTTCTAAACCGTTCCTGACCCGCAGTGTCCCACACTTGCAATTTGATTTTCTTCCCGTTGCTCTCGATGGTACGGATCTTGAAGTCAATGCCAATGGTGGTGATAAACGATGGGTTGAACTTGTCTTCCACAAAACGCAACAACAAACACGATTTGCCAACTCCGGAGTCTCCGACAAGTAACAATTTCATGATCATATCATATGATCTGGAAGGGGCTTTTGCACTCATTGCAATTTAGATATCAGAGATGGAGGATAAACAGGTAAGGCCGAAAAAGGAAACGTGTTTCAACGAAAAAGGCGATGTCGAACCGTGCGTTAGATGTGTATCGACAAACAGTTATCACCTAATGGCGATATAATTTCGAACGGAGAGCGGACGTGACGAGACCAGAATGTCCTGCAGGATATCCAGAGCTAAGATCGTTTGGCACTTGATACGGCACCAGCAAAATTGAGAAAATGGGAGATAAACTTGTAAAACCGCCAAAACGCAACTAAACAACCGAGGCGTGTGTTTTATGGCACCCAATCCAATTGCGGCCGCGACCGCTTTTGTTTTATTTCTTTGAACATTTTTGCTCGGCAGAGTTTCCCTTCTGCGCAGTTGCGAGTGCACAATCGTGCTTCTCATCCACCGGAACCGAGTCCCTCACCCCCTGCCACACAATCAAATCCCGTAATTCACTGTATTATATATTTCGTCCTATCTAAAATTAAATTTACAAGAACACCTCTGCATTAATCTCAACCGAAGATGCAGCATATGGAATTTCGAAATGGCTCAATACTTCGGGGTGCAAGACACCAATGGCACCAATATGCTTGGCCTCAGCGCCCTCACTAGCTCTGAAAAACACCTTCGCACCTCTTCCGGGGAAGAAGGTTGGATTCTCCTTGTCTTCCTCAATCCAGTAACCTCTTCTCTTGTCCTCGGCAGGCTTCTCAATCCATGGGGTTCTCATGGTTTGCATGATCTTACCCAACAAACCTTGGACGAATTCGAAGCCGGAGGTCTTACCCGCGTAAATGGCAGACCAGTTTCTCTGGTTGAACGCACCTCTTTCGAGCTCAGGGTTCTTCAACACAATGTCACCGCTCTCGAACACTCTGATAGGCAAAGAGTGTTTTCTGTTCTCCTTGATGGTTTTAAGGATACCTGGCAACAATGTGGTTCTGACAACTTGGTATTCGGCAGTCTTTGGGTTCTCCAACTTGACAGCAAGCTTGTTGTCGTCAACGACTCTCAAGAACTTGAAGTTCTCGTCATGGGAACTCAAGGTCAATGGCAACACTTCCAAGTAACCGGCTTGAGCAGAAGCAATTCTGAGAATGTCACCCACCTTGTTGATAGGTAAAGGAGCAGCAACCAAAGAGTCTCCTGTAGGTCTGGTCTTCTTCAAGTTGTTGAAACCGTAGCCAATAGCGGCATCCTCCATGATATCACACTGGTGCAAAATATCAGATCTGGTGATTGGCACTTCCACATCGAGAATCTTGTCATCACGAGGCTTAGCGCTCAAAGACATCTTCTTCAACAAGTTGGCGATTTGTTCTCCGGAGTAGTCCAAACCCAAACAAGAGTTGATGTAGGCAATTTCCGCCTCCGCCTTTCTAGGAGCAATGTTTGGCGTCACTCTGTTCTCGCTGTTGTGCTCGGAGACAATTTGCACGGGCTCAATCTCAAATGGAGTCGCAGAATAAGCGGAAAACATCGCCACGATTTGCTCAATCACGAGATCAGTCTTGGTTCTGTCGGTACCGGTGACTTCAATAAACACATTCTTGGTGTTCAAAGTAATCTTGGAGTGGTTGGAGTTGATAATTGGGGGCAAAGAGCACACAGTTCTCTTGGAGTCGAAGATGACAGGGTACACAGGAGAGTCTCTGATGATGTGCAAGTACTTACCCAAGTTCTTGTCCTTGTCGTAAAACTCCATCAATTCCTCTCCGTCCAAGCTCTTCTCCTGGTTCAAAGGCACAAACTTGATGTCTTTAGGCGCCAACGCCTCGTAGGTGAATGGAGGAGTCAACTTGTCCAAGTCGTGGGTACCAATAGCTACCAAGGTTCTGTTACGACACAAGTTGGTGTGCAACTTGTCTTGCAAAGCAATGAAGGACGCATAACGTCTGTCGTCAAACTCAACACCCCTCAACACAGCGGCCGCAGCGTATGGTCTAATCTGCTCGGTAGACTTGTCGATGGTCAATTTGATCTCAGGAGTAGAAGGCTTCAAAGTGTAGGATGGAGCTTCGCTTCTACCCAAAAACTCGTTCAACGCTTGGGCAATACCCTCAATACACAACATGTCATATCTGTTGGCGGGGATTTCGATCTTCAATTGGGGTCTTTCATCCCCAACACATTCGTCGGTAGTGTCTTCATCCAATTCGATACCGAAATCGAAACACAACTCATCAAACTCTTGGGTAGTGTATTCTCTACCTAAGAGTTCGTAGAGATCAGCTTTGTCCACGGGGATAGTAGGCATGGTGGTTTCGTGTAAACGGGCTTAAGGCTAGTCTCGGTACTGTGGAAAAATTGAAGAAAATTCCTCGCTAGGTTAATACTGAGATTTACGCGCGCGATTCTGGGTGAGACACCAAAACCCGTGCGTATATTTCAGTACATTTGCAACCGATCTACATTTGGCTGGAGTTGATCTACGGAGATCGAACACATAATATGCGTGTAATAATATGGAATCGACGTGGAATTATCATTATGACATTACTCGTGTTATTGGTTCTCATTGGAAGGCACATCGCAAGGTCCGGTGCTGTTGTTCGCAATGTCATTCACCTCTTGAGCCAAAGCATCTAAATCAAAAATTGCACCAGCAGGACCGGCCTGTTGATGCGTGGTTTTCTGATCGTCATCTTCGGGAGCAAAAGAATCAGAAGGTCCTTCTGACTCCCTGTCGTTTGAAGAACCCTCATTGTCTTCTTTGGATGCCTCATCGTAAATTTCCCACCAATTTTTTCGCTTGGGCTTGAACCAACTCTTCCAGCCCTTTGGCTTATTTCTGTTTTCGAGGCTTTCTTTCTCCATCTTAGCTCTTGCTTCATCAAATTCACTAATCAACTTGCGTTGGCGCTCACTCTGTTCTGCGGCAGGCTCTTCAATTTCTGCAAACTCCTCGCTCAACACTTCCCAGTTCATCGCCTTGAGAATCTTGGGAATAGCTTGTCTGTAAGACATATGTCCCTCCACCCACTCGGTGCAGTCAAAATTTTCAACCCCCGGAATATTGTTAATGGGCGAGAGTCCGGCAACAGCCAGCAACCCACCTCCAGTGGCACGAAAAAGATACCCAAGGATCCAGTCATTCTTGGAAAAGCCATTAATGAGTCTCCCACTTACAACCGATTTCGCCAAAGTGATCTGTTCGTATTTCACCGACACTGGATTACCGAGCAAAATCACGTCATCAATCAACCCATAACCACCACGACTAGCAAGCTCTATCAAACACGAATAGATTACCCGGGAGCCGAGAGAGAATCCCACTAGTGTGACGGGACGGACACCAAGATTGCCCGAAATTAACGTGTCTGCCAAAATCTTTCCTGCTTTCCATGCTCGATCCAACGAAACGTTCCACGGATTATCAAGTAGGTACGACAATTTTGAAAGAGCCATGGGTAATTGGATTGCCGACATCAAAGCCGCCAATATTGTAGCACCTAAAATTTGTTGGATCGATGTACTTAATGCTTCAGAAGCAAGGATTCCAATGGTTTGACCCATAGACCGTAACATGTCCGGTTCCCATAAAAGAGAGAATATATCACCCATTACAGGATCAACAGTCGAGAACGGAAGTCTGACATCATCCATTTCACCATTCATCCAGCCACTAACAGTTAAAATTAAGTTGGCACGCTTATTGTTGTGCAAGGGCTTGAGTTCAAATGTTTGGACATCGCCCACTCTCCTTGCTCCTGCCTTATTTCCAACTTTTGCTCCAATGGCGACACCACTAGTGGTGATAGCAACACTGCCACCAATACCAGCAAGAAATCCACCTGTGCCTGATATTCCAACCGTGGTAAGTCCAGCGGCCAATCCAGCACCAATGACAGGCGCAAGCAAACCGGCCGAAAGACCAATAGCGAGGGAACCACCCAATGTAGCCAACCCAATATAAGCGAGACGTTTGCGTTTGTTTCTCTGGATATGCTTCTTGATGAACAGATCATCCTTCATCTTTTCGTCTCTATTTTCTATGGTTTTATTGCTGGTATCCAATTCTAGACTTTCCACTAGCCTTCTCTCAAATTGGCGGACCTCCAACTCTTTCACTTCAAGGCATCCCGCAAATTGAAACAAAAGGGTACGCGAGCGACTATCATAGTAGCCATCACTTATTAGAAGGAGGAGTAAGTCGCAGATAAGCACCCACCGAAGATCAAAGTTTTTGGTCAGCTTTTCCAAGCGGGTTTTCTTGATGTGCGATTCTAGTAAACTTCCGGTCAAATCGGACACTTCCACTCCATGTGCGCCCAAATTATCGATCATTTCCTTTTCTTCTTGCGCAAGATCAAAATGGTCCACAATCTTCGACATAATGTACAATGTCCAGTTGGCAAAATTCTTTTGGCTGAGACTCAATTTCTTTGCCATTTTTGTCGTATTTCTCTGGTTGAGCTTAGCCAATTCAGTGGCCATGTCGTTCATTGTTAACTTAACAATACCAATGTAGGCAAAAATTTGTGATTCAGTCAACATTCCTTTGGTTCCGGCAAGTGCTTCGTCCGACTCTATACTTTCTTCTCCTTGGATAATTTCATCATCATCGTCACCAAGTTCATCGCGCAAATCGGGATTGGACAGATGCTGAGCTTCAAAGAGGAAGTCAGTCTTTCTGTCCAACTCCGTATACTTGTTAAGTTGTTCTTCCGTATCGATTTTCGTGTACCCGCGGCCGCCGTTGGCGTTGAACAAATTGAACACCTCATCTTTGGTGTATTCCAAATTACCCATCTCGTCGTAGAAGTTATGCTGTGTGACTTTCTTCATGGATTTCCAATCCGCGGTGTCTCCCAGAAAGAAGTCATCTTCGTGGGGATTTTCCCTCGCTTCTTCAGCAACCGGCTTCACCTCTTCTTCGGTCGATTCAGTCGGGTTTGATTGCGACGAAACAAATTTTTGAGTGAACCCATTATCACTGGAGTCATTCTGTTGAAATTGATGGAAGTTGAATTCAACATAGGGTTGATCTGTAGCTGGATCCTCTTCTAAAGCCTGAACTGGTTGCGACTGAGGACACTGATTGAACGTTGGCAATGAGGGCAAATCGCTCGCACCACCTTTTGAATCGTACATTCTGGAAATATCACGAGAAACTGCCGCTTCAAACCCGTCCGGATGTTCTTCACTTGACCCATAGCTCATGGTTGGAGGAGAAGTTGAAGGAGGCTGAAGATGCGGGTATTAGGCGGGAACACGCGAAAGCGCGCATAGGGTTTGCTAAGTTAGATTGTGCGGTGTGCACCAACAATTGGGCCAAAAACCCACCAAAGGCACCGCCTTCTCCGTAAGCAAGGGAACACAAGAAAACAGATTGACCTACAAAGAGAACAGAAAACCGAACTGGAAAGAGAATCTACGACCAAAATGTTTGCAACATGGTTTTACTCAAACGATAACCAGCCAAATGCCTTCGCAGAGTAGAGGAATATGTTGCTACGAGCCATCCGGCCGAGCTGCAATCCCCAGCACTATGTTGCCATAGCGCCGAAGATGAGCTCAAGACCGACCCGCTTACTCTACAACCCGTCGACGGAGCTACTCTGTCCGAATGCCCAAAGAGCATAGTTGGGCCATAAACCACAAGTAATAACAGCTTGCATCTAGCAAAAGCCAACAATACCGCTCAACTCCGAAGAGGACCAGCATTGATAACAATCACGTCAAAACAACACAAACTGCTGCCGCAACAAGTTGCAGCGCATCACAGGTGATCTAGGGGACCCCACATCGAACTTGCTTCACGAGCGCCGATCTGCTAGACATGTTTCCACAGCTATGCCCGGATAACCCCGAAGGATTTAATCCAAACACGCGCTGAGATCCTTGCCTAACACAGGTTGATGTGAAAAAAAAAGAAGCAAAAGACATCTGAGGGCTCGCGCTTCTTTTATAGTCGCGGGCCACGCCAAAAAAAAAAAAAAAAAGTGACTACCTGCAGTGCAATATACTAGCTTACCCGCAGCCCTCACCTAGTAACTTCCGAGGGTTTGGATGTGCTCTCTGTGTTGACCAAAAATTAAGCAAAAGTTTGAAAATAAAGTTCAGAAAGAAAAGCACAACGGAACATGATGAACAGAAGAGCAACAAAATATCAAGACAAACAACGAGAAGGTGGAGCGACCAAAGCCTCATCAGCGAGACACGATTCACGGCTACGGGTTACCAAACTGGGTAATGATTTCATCCCATTCCACAATGAACTCACGCTCTCACCATCAAAAGTCATAGATTTGTTTTTGGATAATTTCAAGTTTATCTTGGCTTCAGAAGGGCTCGCAGACATGATCCAATTAGTAAAGGGAGAACTCTTCAACCGTGATTACCTCTCTGCGTTCAACAGCGATGACAAACGGTTTGCCTATGTGGCCAGATGGACACCTTCCAGAGCTTTAGCGTATGCTTCGCTCTTCGCTTCTCTTAAGCCAATTGCAAACATTTTTGAAGATCCCGAACGCAAGAATAGAGTTTTGTGTGTGGGAGGAGGTGCCGCATCCGAGTTGGTTGGCATGGCATCGCTTTTTTGCTCTTTGAAACAACCCAACGGCGGATCGGCATCTGAGTTAGTGATGGATGTGATCGATATCGCCGATTGGTCCACCATCGTGTCGAACATCTCTGGTTACGTACAACGAAAATGGCTTTACGATGCATCCAAGTTTTCCGCCAACTTTATCCACGGGGATGTGTTGGCCAAGACACCATCGGAGCTTGAGTTGTCGCAGTTAGATTTAATTACGTTGCTTTTCACGACAAATGAATTATTTTGTGAACAGAAGACCGAAACCATCAAGTTTTTGCAAGCATTGAGTGCCCATTGCCGCAAAGGAGCCTTACTTCTCATCACCGAAAGTGCTGGATCCTACTCGCATATCACTATTGGTCTGAAGAAGTTCCCGGTCCAGTTCTTAATCGACACTATTTTAGTGGGAAAACCCGGATCAGAGACCGGCGCTTGGGAACTTGTCGAACAAAGTGAAAGTTGTTGGTACCGAGTGGATGAACGAGCAATTAATTATCCGGTCAAGCTCGAAAATATGAGGTTTTTCTACCGCTTATACCAAAAAAAGTAACCTCAACTTTTATTTGAGTTTCAAACTATCTAGCTTTTCTCCCAAGCCACTCAAGTCGGCTTTATCGGCCGGAATATTAGTTTGAACAATCTTTTTCACCGATCCAGAAGTTTCTTCTAATGTTTCTTCTTGGCCAACAGCGGATACTTCTTTCTTAGGTGCGACGACTTTATCCTCAGTTTCACGCTCTTTTCGAGCTTGATTCACCAAGTGATCCAATTCTTTTGACCAGCCCAAGAGATTAGTCAATACCTCAGCCACTTCATCACATTCACGTTGTACCACGATATCCGACTTCCGCTTCTTAGTCTTGAAATCTCCAACAAGTTCTTTATTGATCAAGACCCGTAAAGAGCTCTTCCCGCATTCTGCGGGCAACAGGGCAAATGGGAATACCGTTAGCGAAGTACCAGCAATAATCGCAATTTCGACATCATCTGCATCTTCCTCCCATAATTCAAAGAACCGCTCGGGTAAGCCTTCACCAAAGAAGACGATATCGGGCTTAACATAACCGGAGCATTCTGCACAAATAGGAATACCATCGTTTACATCTTTGTTTTCCATTTGCTTTTTTAGTTCGTCCACAGCCATTGGTTCTTTACAATCGATGCAGTGATTGTCAGCAAAAGATCCATGTGCTTCCACGATAAACTTGTCGTGGACACCTGCGATACGTTCAAGGGTGTCAATATTTTGAGTATATATTCTGTGCAAGTGCCCTTTATCTTGGAAAAGTTTCAATAAAAAATGGAATTTGGAGGGAACAAATTTACCTGGATATAATTCATCACATAGAGTATAGAATGCCTTAGGGCTATCCCTGAAGTAGTCAATATCGAAAACAGCTTCTGCATAAGGAAGATTTAATCTCTGTAAGTTGGCATAGAGTCCTGTTTTCGGGCTTCTGAAATCAGGAATGCCACAGGCAGTCGATATGCCAGCACCAAGAAAGAAAGTGATTTTCTTGTTTTTGTTTCTAATTGCGTCGACCAAAGGACCAAGTTGTTTGTCAAGCAGCATGGTGGTATTGAAGTTTTTGGAGTACACGATGTGAATGCTGAAGTTAAACCAATGTGATGCGAGTGAAGGAGGCCCAAAGTGGTGAAGCAAGAGAAATGGAACCAATAAATCCAATAAGAGACGTTTCTATTAATATAGAGTGAATAATGTAAGTAATCAAGCTTTCAGGTGAAGAAACTATTGGATTGTCGAGTATTATCTGCATATTACTGTACCAACGTCAAAATCCATTTCCGATCTCAGTATTTTTCTGAACTAAGAATGAAGGTAAGTAACGAATTACGTATAAACCCTAATTGAAAATCCACTAACATTTAAAGCAAAGAATCACTGCTTTAGATCTCAAGATCCTCTCTACTGAGCTTGAGGAATATATCTTGAACTACCGATTGCAAAACATCTATAATGTGGCGAATTCGACCAGACAATATGTTTTGAAATTTTCGGTTCCCGATTCAAAGAAGAACTTGATCTTAGATTGTGGTAATAAGCTTCATCTCTCCGAGTTTGAACGTCCAACTGCGCCCGCCCCGTCAAATTTTGTAACAAAGTTAAGAAAGCACTTGAAGACGAGACGCTTATCGATGTTAAAGCAAATCGAGAACGACAGAGTACTTGTTTTCCAGTTTTCAGACGGGTTGTACTATTTGGTCCTTGAATTTTTTAGTGCTGGAAATGTTTTGTTGCTCGACCACGACAGAAAGATTTTGGCTCTCCAAAGACTAGTCAACGATTTAGGTGCTGACCAGGGCCGTTATGCTGTCAATGAGATTTACAACTCTTTTGACGAAACGCTTTTTACCGAAAGTGTTCCTTATGAAGCTGTGTCATATTCTAAAGATCAAGTTCAGCAATGGCTTAATACACATAAGCTAAAACTTATCGACACTACTCAGGACAAGAAGAAGAAGAAAGTTTTCTCTATACACAAGTTGCTATTTGTGAGTGCCAGTCATTTGTCGAGTGATCTTATTTTGAAATCATTGGTTGAAGGAGACGTTAACCCCTCGCAGAGTTGCATTGAAATCGACCAGAATGATGAACTATTGGAAAAGATAGTATCATGTCTTCAAAATACCGAAAGGAATTACATTGAGCTTATTGAAAAGGCGTCGGTAGGAAAGTCGGAAGGTTGTATTGTGTCCAAGAAAAATCCATTGTACAATCATGAGGATGAGCAGTCTTTGGAATACATTTACGACGAGTTCCATCCATTCCAGCCCTTCAAGGAGAACAGCAGTATCTATAAATTTGAAAAAATTGATGGATACAATAAATCTCTTGACACGTTTTTCTCCACCATTGAATCGACGAAGTATACTTTGCGCGTGGAACAGCAAAAGCAAAGTGCTCTGAAAAGACTTGCCCATGCAAAATCAGAGAGAGAGAAGCAAATTGAACTGTTGGTGAACCAGCAAGCGGTAAACGAGAAGAAGGGTAATACTATCACCTATCATGCAGATCTCGTTGAAGAGTGCAAGAGATACGTTCAAGATATGGTACAGAAGCAAATGGATTGGACAGATATCGAAAACATCATCAAATTTGATGCATCTAGAGGAAAATATTGTGCTAAGTGTATCAAATTGCCCCTCAACTTAAAGGAGGATAAAATCAAATTGTCTTTGCCTGATGTTGATCACATGTTTGATATTGAAAGCGAAAATTCAGACAACGAATCTACTTCAAGATCAGAATCCGAATCAGAATCAGAATCGGACTCTGAATCCGAATCCGAATCCGAATCCGAATCCGAATCAGAGTCGGAATCCGACTCCGAATCGGACAGTGACTCGGAAACTAACCACAAGAAAGGAAAGGGACAGAAGAATTCCAACACAGGAAAGAAAAGCAAAAAGAAAGATATTCCAACGCTCAACGTGGATATAGATCTTAACATTTCAGCATTTGCGAACGCAAGTACTTATTTTGATTCCAAGAAGGTTGCAGTAACCAAGCAAACTCGCGTGGAAAACAGCACCAAGATTGCGCTCAAGAATGCGGAGAGGAAAATTCAACATGATTTGAATAAAACTTTAAAGAATGAGACAGATTCACTTCGCGCCATTCGCCACAAGTACTGGTTCGAAAAATACTTTTGGTTCACCACTAGTGATGGTTACTTGTGTCTTGCGGGAAGGGATGACTTACAGACCGATATGATCTATTACAGACATTTTAGCGATGCTGATTATTTTGTATCAGCTGACCTTGAGGGAGCAGCGAAGGTCTTCATTTTGAACCCATACAAAACCCAAAACGTGTCACCTTCTGCTTTATTCCAGGCGGGAATATTTGCATTGCTGACTTCGACCGCGTGGAGTGCAAAAGTCAGCTCCTCTGCATGGTGGCTAGCAGGCTCAGATGTTTCTAAACGCGATTTCGATGGTAGTATTCTAGAAGCTGGAAGTCTTAATTACAAGACCAAGAAGAACTACATGCCGCCAGCGCAGATGGTTATGGGATTTGGTTTCTACTGGTTGTGCGACGAAGAAACCACGAAAAAATATACCGTTGCAAGAGAACAGAAGCAAGAAGAGCATGGGTTGAAAGTGTCGTTTGGAAACAAAAAGCAAGACTTGGAGGACTTAAAGTCCAAGCCTGCATTCCTCACCAAAGAATCTTCCCGCGAGAATTCAACTGCACAAATTCCAGAACAGAATCTGGCCGAATTGACTGAACTGGTTGGTGAATTGAATGGAGAGGAGAAAGAAGAAGCTACCGAGGAAACTCCCGAAATTTTGGATGATAAGTCTAGCACCGTGCAGTCGATCGAGGGCAAATTGGCAAATTTGAGAGCGAAGTCATCAACTCCTCCCCAAGAAAATAAGACGCAAAAAAATGTCCGAGGAAAGAGAGGCAAGATGAAGAAGATGAATGCCAAATACGCCGACCAGGATGAAGAAGATAGAAAACTTAGAATGGAGATGCTTGGAACTCTCAAGCAGGTTGAAGAGCTCGAAAGAAAGAAGCGCGAAGAAGAGAGGGAGCAACAGAAACAGCCTAGCGATAAATTCAACGCCAAGACGCTGAAGAGAGATAACAAGGCCGATGAACGCGAATTGCAAAGATACTTAAAAGAAGAAAATGATGAAGAAAACGCCATTGGCTCGAACTACTTGGAGTTGCTAGACTCACTCACAACCAATCCCGCGCGCGACGATAAAGTGGCGAGTTTGGTGCCAGTTTTTGCGCCATGGGCATCAATGGCCAAATACAAATACAAGGTTAAGTTGCAGCCCGGATTGGGTAAGAAGGGAAAATGCTTGAGCGATGCACTCGCATACTTCTCGCATAGAAAGATCGACAGTACCAGAACTGACACGGACGTGGATTGGGCGGATGAACATGAGATTATTGCCGGAACCAAGTCCAATGACTTGATTGGCGCTTTGGCAGTTAACAAGATGAAACTTGTATTGCCGGGTGGAAATCTGAATGATAAGAAGGGGAAGAAGCCAAAGCGAGGAGGTAAGAAGTAGCGGACGACCTGTGTAATGGGTGCGCTCGTGTGAATGGATACGAAAGATGGAGAATTATTGCCAACGTGGGGAGGCAGATGGAAAAAATTGAAACTTTACGAGAATTAATTATTATCACACAAGTGCATAGTTTTTGTCTATAAAATCATTTCAATCGGAATCGATTAACAAATTGCAACACCGAGTCCACTGTATTGTTTCTCCTATCGGCTAGTGGCGCCAAACCACGCAATGGCAGAGCGGAATCATGGAAATGCCATGATTACTGGAGTCACTCTGCATATAACTGGTTGTCCGATTCATTGTATTGTAACCACAAGGAGAGCGACTTCCCGAACGGTTACGGGAAAGTGCGACCTAATCCCACTTTCGGCCAAGATGGATCAGTTCAGGCACACCGGCATACCAATAGTGCGTTTTGCTGCACGTCTATGCACGCGGGGATCTGTCGAGTTGCATACGCACGTGTGTAAATTAATGCAAATTGGGACATAACCCGGTGCCAGGCATTTTTCAGTCGTAAAGTTAATTAAACTCCAGTCAGATCAATTGTGCCCAGGTATTAATACGAGAACATTTGCCGTCAATAGTTTAACTCCACCTCACAAATTCCAATGGTTGCAATCTCTAAGCTCGTGAACAACGGTTTGCTCCTCGCGGGCCAAAACATCTTTGCTGATGTTGCAACTCCACAGCAGGCTGCTACTGCCCAATACAACATTATCAACTTTTTGGGCGGCTCTGCTCCATACATCCAACATCCTGGTTTCGGTATTTCCCCCGATGTGCCATCCCAATGTACCTTGGAACAAGTGCACTTGTTCTCCAGACACGGAGAAAGATACCCATCGACTAGTTCCGGTAAATCGCTTGAAAAAATCATGACCAAGTTCAACGACTACAACGAGACTTTTGTGGGCGAGTTGGCGTTTTTGAACGACTACACTTACTTTGTCTCCGACAAAGCCTACTATGAGAAGGAGACCACCCCATTTAACTCCAAGGGTCCTTATGCCGGTACCACCGATGCCATGAGACACGGTATGTCGTTCAGAACCAAGTATCAGTCACTTTTCAATGCTACCGAAGAGGACCTCTTGGTTTTCACCTCCAATTCCGGTAGAGTCCACAAGACTGCGCAGTACTTTGCTAGAGGCTTCATGGGTGAGGAGTACTCTGATGACTCGGTCAAGTATTACGTCATCAACGAGGATGCCAGTATGGGTGCCAACTCCTTGACTCCAAGGGATGGTTGTGTTGCCTATGATGAGGATGCCAACGATGATGTTGTGGCCAAGTTCAACAGCACTTACTTGAAGACGTCTCAAGCGAGAATTCTCAAGGGCAACGAAAAGCTCAACTTGACCACGGACGATGTCCAAAACCTCTTTTCTTGGTGTGCTTACGAGTTAAATGTGAGAGGTGCTTCGCCATTCTGTGACTTGTTTACCAATGATGAATTCATCCAGTACGCCTACGCTACTGATCTCAGCAACTACTACTCGCACGGTCCAGGTAACAACTTAACTGCCACCATTAGTTCCCCATACTTGAACGCCACCTTGAAGTTCTTGCTAGAGGAAGACCCAGAGTACAAGGTTCTTTTGACGTTCTCTCACGACACCGATCTTGAAATATTCCACTCTGCACTTGGCTTGCTCGAGCCATCCTCCGACTTGCCTACGGACCACATCCCATTCCCTAACCCATACGTTCACTCTCAAATTGTGCCTCAAGGTGCCCGTTTGTACACCGAGAAGTATTCCTGCGACGGTAAAAGCTACGTGAGATACATTGTTAACGATGCTGTATACCCTATCCAAAAGTGCCAGTCCGGTCCTGGTTTCGCTTGTGAGCTCTCGGAATTCGAGTCTTACATCAACAAGAGATTGGAAGGAAAGGACTACAAAACTCAATGTAACGTTACCGACGTCCCAACTGAACTTACATTCTTCTGGGACTACGCAACCTCCAACTACACCGCTGCTGACATCAACTCGTAACCAAGCGTCTTGGACGGACACCTTTGTCATTTCTCTCGCCCTATACTTTTCGCCAATAAAATGTTTCTTGCTTTTAATAAGTCCGTAAAGACATAACCCACATAATTGACCCGTCATCTGGTTCAGGTTGGAGGATTTCTTCAGGCCAAAGTTCAGGGAAGGGAATGGAACCGTTTGCAAACGCCCAATTCTACTGCTATAGCATTACACGTGATTGTGACAAAAATATCGTATTCTGCGAAATCCTTATTGGTCCATACCCTCGTCGTCATTTCCCAATTGGCTTTGATACCATTGCAGCCCGGAAACAGGGCGGATTATATGTAGAGCACGCCCTAAGACTGTCTGTGCTGTGAATCAGAAACGGGTCCAGCCCACCCATTGAGTCCTAAAGTATTCACACCGTGCTGATGTTCAAACGAGTGCTTTAGTGTGAAAATTAGTCTCCGCGTAAAGCCCGGACGACTGCTGGCCGTCTCATCATGTACTTAGTCCATTTGTAAACTTCGGGGAATTCCACTTTTAAGTTAATGCCAATACGGTCGACGACATTGTTCCACGGCACAAATGACAAGTCAGCAACCGTGGCACGGTCTCCAACCAACCACACGGGATAGTCAAAGTATCTGGACGAGCTGAGAGGTGTGGTACCCGCGGAATATGCGGCGGCATTGTCTCTGTCAAAATCCATAATCAATGCTTCTCTTCTTTCAGCCAACGCCATCTCAATGACACCGTAAACTCTTCTCACTTCATCCGTGTATCTCTCGACGGCAGAGGGAACAGGGCAGGAATGGAAGTAGCGGAAATGCAATGCTTGTCCAATCATGGGCGCGTGTCCCGAGGTCTGGAAGAAAAGCCATGACCCAATTTGGGATTGCTCAACGATATTGTCCGACCAGAGGGCGCATTCGCCATGTTCCTTTAAGTGTTTGGATACCAAGTACAAAATAATGGCCCCCGACTCCCAGATGGAAGTGTTGTCGTTATTATGGTCAATCAAGGCAGGTACACGTGCGTTTGGGTTTATCGATACAAACTCAGGGGCTCTTTGCTCGCCCGAGTTGAAGTCGAGGAATATGGTATTGAACGGGGAATTAAGCTCCAGCAAGATGATGGCCACCTTGAAACCATTAGGCGCAGAGCGATGAGAAAAAAGGGTGTAGCCTTCTGTCGGCTGGTTTGTGAAGAAACGGCTGATTCTCGTTTGCGTCGCCACGTTATCAGCCGCTTCATTATGGAGTTGTTGTTGTAACAAGTTCAAGTTCACGGCGTTTTGCTGTTGATCATTAAGCGTGACCGACTTCAAACCTGCGCTCAAGTTGGAAATTGTGCCTCCTCCGCTATTTACCGGGAGCTGATTGGCATGGTTGAATGCTGGGTCGTTGTCTCCTTGCATTCCATTCATTGATTGGTATTGAAGGGGAAGTTTAGGTTTTAAGGGCAGGATGGATGGTTCCGGAGTAAACGGCGGTAAGGGGAGTGATTATTCTTTAGTACAAGACGAATAATTGGATGAGCAAAAACGATAGTGGAGGATGCTCTGGCTGATGGAGGGAATGCGATTTTACGTTGGAGGAAACACTAGAGGAAAAATTATCGTTCTCCAAACTGGTGCGATTGGACACCAGTACCTCCCGTAAAAGTTTTCCGCGCTCCAGCTAACGTGGGCTATACCCCTCGTAGGACTTTCCGCAATCGTAATAGGGAAACAAAGAACGAAAGTGGGTCGTCAAAATTAGACGACAACACCGTACAGAGAATCCAACCGCGGCTGGCTGACATGGAGTCATCGAGAGAAAATATATTATAAACACAGACTGAACGAAATCCAATTATATGGAGACGGGGTCACGTCCCGCAGCGGGGGATACGGATTGATTCCACCACGACATACTACGGTGCGCCGAGGGTGGCCGTTTCCTATCTGTGGAGTGATTCAAGTTTAGACCGTTTCGCGTTCGAGTCACCTCAGGTCGCGCACGACCTGTCAAAAAGATAAAAATCAACGCCAATCGGGAACGATCGGATTATTCATTTCGACCGGTTTTTGGTGTACATGGAGTCGCAAATTGCAATTCTTGTTTTGGATACGCCAATACAAGGGGTCGCCGAGTATTTTGGTGATTTTGGTGACAATGTCCGTGATCTTTTGAAGGATAGTGGCAGACCGCTTGTAAGATACCAAATTACAATTCCGGTTGTCCATGGGGTTGCAGAACATGACGATGTCGAGAAGATGGAAAGCACATTTGCAAAGCTTGAGGAATCTATCAGTTCCGGAGCTACGACTGGCATTGTTATGACCGGATCGAGATCCGATTCGTATGCCACCGGCAATGTTTGGATCGACCGCCTTGACAAGTTCATTCAAACCGTCCTTTTTTCCATTCCAGACTTCCCCATTGTTGGCCTTTGCTTTGGCCACCAGATTTTGGCAAAAAATCTTGGGTGTAAAGTCAATAAGAATACGCCAGAACACAACTGGGAAATCGGCACCACCACCATCGCTGTAAACAAGAGCATTATGGACATCCCAAACTCTCCATTCAAAAAGCCATTGACCTTAGAACATGGAAAGGTTTTGGAGCATATCAACTTGGTCGAGTTCCACCAGGATATTGTTTACGGCTTGCCACCCGCTTCCTCTTCAAATCACGGTCTTGTGTCCGAAACTTCTTTTCAAAACTTTGGATCCACGAATAAGTGTTCCATTCAGGGCTTTGTCACGGAATCGGGCCCATTGAAACTTCTCACATTTCAGGGACATCCAGAGTTCACCACACCAGAGGCAATTAAAATGTTGGAGGAGGTCCACAATAATAAGGTGATCGACAAATCATTGTTTGATCGCCTGACGTACAATACCAATAACCTAATTAACCAGGGATCTATAATTGCCGAGGTCATTGACACCTTCTTGAACACATACAAGTAGCACCACTGGTGCTCCTCCATCGGCGTGCATTATAATATAGTACTACACTGCCCTTTTCATTGTTCACGATTCTAAAGAAATCGATCGAATAATCAACGTTACACTATTTACTGCCCAAAACACTTTTTCTGGGGTTTACAACGTCAAAACCTTGAAGTTTACCTCCAGAACCGTAACCTAAACCTCCGGAGTTTTCCGGTCTTTCTCCCTTTTTGCTCAATTTGTCGTTAATCATGTTAACCTTGCGGAGCTTTTCCTCCAATGTACGGACCCTATCATGAGCAGATTTGAGTTCAACCGACTGAGAAGACGTTAGCTTCGTAATCATCTCCCGGAGTTCATCTCTCTGCGTGCGCAAAGAAAATATCTGAGCTTGCTCGTATTCGTGGCTTTCGGAAGCCGCAGATTCTTCAAGAATCTTAGATTCTCCCGCAATATGAAGTGACTCCAACTGTTCTCGCAATTTGGAGTTCTCCGTTGTAAGCTCGTTGTATTTCTGCAATAAGTCCTCATCATAATTTCCGTTGCTTGACGATTCTATTTCGTCAAGCTTATCTTGTAATTGGTTGACTAAATCATTCTTTGCGAGAAGCTGTTTGTAAAGCTCGTTCTTTTCATAATCAAGCTTCAATGCACTAGGAGTCTGCCCATGTTCAGAGAGGAGAGCATGTTCTTCACTGATGAATCTCAATCTCCTTTCATTATTCAATTTCTCTTGGAGGTCTGCAATAGTCTTTGATTTTTCAATCATTTCCTTTTGGTGTTCGTTATCATCAAATGCGTGGTCCTTAGTTCCATTTCTAACTTGGAATTCCAAGGCCAACTCTCTTTTGATTGAGAGAGCTAACTCGCTGGTAACGAATTGCAACTCGTTTTGCAAATCGTTATTGCACGACATGATGGCAAGCTCCTCCTTAGTAAATGCCAATTGCTTCTTTACACTGTTATCCTGAAGAGATACGGTGGATGATACCCGCAGTCTTGGAGTTCCAGAATAACATTCTGCCTCTACATCATCGGGGATATTTCGTTTGGAAGTGGATCTGGAGAGCCGCTTGATAAAACTTTTTGATTTGCTGGAAAGCAGCACTCCTCTCACTTTGGGCAATTCCTTTTCTTGGTCGAATCTATCCGTATCATTGACTGAAATTGGTTGCTGAACTGTGATGAGCCCACCCGCGGGAAGCAAACCTTGGAGTTTAAGCTCCGATCCAGAGCGTGATAAAGTTGATGTACGTCTGTGAAGGATCGCATCAACAATATCGTCAGTGCTGTGAGATGGCTCGTCTTTGGACTTAATTTCTGGCGCTTCAAACTCGACTTGAGGCAACTTTTCAGTGGATATATTGTTTTGAATCTCATCATTTGAGGTTTTATTGTTCAAAGGTAGAGCTGAAGGTTTCTCGTCTTCCTCATTCATTCTCTTAACTTCGTCTGCAGACGTTTGAAATTGTTGTTCAGGAGTTGAGAAATCAAATTCAGATTTAGAGGTATTTCCATCATGGCTAGGGGATGGGTGGTATGAAGAAGGCGATACCAGAGGATTGAAGCTGTCTGACAATTTGGGCGTCATACTCGAGTACACTGAGTCCTGACTTTCTGTTTCACTCTTGTCAAACACTGATCCCTTACAAGGGATTTCATCCGACGATGGTGCCTGAGACAAGCTTCTGAATTTGCTGTAGATTGTATTTTCTGCCAAACTGTTCAACTTGATAGATTTCTTGGTTGGCTTAACCGGGGAAATGTCGGTATCATCGCGATCGACGGCCAGTTGGTCCTTTACAGGGGAAAAGAATTCAGGAGACGTGTAAAACGTATCACCATCATCTGGGGCCGATGCGCCTAACGATTTGAGCTTGTTTGTTTGTTCAAGACGATGCTGTCCAGACTCATCGTCATCTAACTGGAGCATCAGTTTCTTAGACAAGCGGTCGCCTGTTTTGCTCAAATTGAACGATGGGTCGTCTTTATCCACCTCGGAAACGTCTTCCTGTGCATATTCTTGGCCCTTGTTGAAGAGATTCAAGCGGCGCACTCGCATGGAGTCTGATTTCTTGATGGTGGACTTTCTCGAGAGTGGAGGCACATCATTATCATCCAACTGGTAGACATGGTCCTGGTCGGCCAAATTGTTTGCTTCGGCGCGCATTTCGCTCAAGTTGAACGAGCCAGTCTTTCCCGGATCGAGTTGACTTTTTTCGTACTCAGCCTCCTCCTCAACGACATTCATGAATGAATCAGATGACATGGTGGTGTCTGGGATATGAGACCTGGGTGTCAGCGCATCGAGATGAGGGTCGGCGCCAAACGAGGGTGGGTACTGCTGATTGCCAAACTGTTGTCCATGCTGGGTTGGAATCTGCTGGTTTGCATAGTATGGCTGTTGTCCCGGCCGACCCTGGATGAAGCCGTTGTATGCGGGCCCGTAGCCATTGGGGTGGATTCCTCTCTGGTTGAGGTTCGGGTTTGAGCCAGTGAAGGACTGGGTCCGGGGTCCCACTGGAGAGGTACCATTCAATGAGTTCAAGCGTGCACCGGGGCCAGGGCCCCTCATATGCTGTGGCGGGAGATTTTGCATGCGCAAGGACATGGCACGGGGCCCACCAGGACCCATGTTGGGGTTTCCCGAACCCATGTTGGGGTTTCCCGGCCCGTACATGGAGTTTCCCGGCCCGTACATGGGGTTTCCCGGCATTGGGCCGCGGCCACCCATTTGTGGGGGCATGGTACCGGCACCCGGTCTGGGGAGGTTCATTCCCGCTTGCAAAGACATGGTACGCGGACCGCCGTGGGACTGCTCCAAGGACATGGCTCTGTTGTTGAACGACATGGCTCTGGGGTGGTCTTGAGCCGCATTGGGGTTCGACATGGGGTTTCCACCGGCAAGGGACATGGCGCGCGAGCTGTTGACCATGTTCAACTTCTTTTGGTGGTTCATTTGCTTACGGTACTGGATGTTGGACATGCTCTTGGACGGGGCGCCGATTCCGCCACCAACGACAGGGATGATTGGTGCAGACGAGTCGCTCAGCATCGTCAGGAACACGTTGTAGCGGCCGCCCATGCCTCGCACGTGGGTGATGTCGGAGAACGACAAGTCGCCGCCGGCAAAGTCACCAATGTCCGCGCCCAATTCTTCGTCGAACGCAGCACTGGTACCACGGTGACGGAAGAGTCTCTGCATCCCCAACGAGGAGGTCATGGATGCTTTTCTGGACGACGGCGGCACTGCAGCGTTGACGGGGGTCATTAAGTCGTGGTTGGAGTACCCATGGGATCCCTGGGGTGGACGCTGGTAGTTTTGGGGCGGAAGGTTTTGGGGCGGAAAGTTTTGGGGCCCGGGGTAGCTGGGCATGGTTTCGCCCGACGCCTCACTGGCAAGGAGTTGTTGCCTTAGTTGGGCCTGTTCGGTCATGGAAGAAAAAATAGGGACGGGACGCGAGTGCAATCAAGAAGCGGGCCAAACGAAAGGAAACGGGGACGGAGTGGAGCTGGTGGATCAGGCGGATCAAGCGGATGGATCAGGCACGTGGCAAGTAAACCGGCTCGGAACAAACTGACGGAGACGGGCGCAAAATAGGAACGGCACCGGTGGTTTCTTCCATGGAGGTTGATGTCGTTCAGACCTGCGGCCGGTGCTAGCGGCCCGGGTGGCGCACGTGACCGGAGGCGGATGTGCTACGGCCTACTGTGCCCGGCACTGGTGCCTGGCACCGGCGGTGGAACCGGGCGGCTACGGCGCTTGCCCGTTTGGGCACGCGCGGTGTGGCCCAACAGACGGCAGTCTACAGTGGCGACGGCGCCATGGGGTGATGCTATTAATACGTGCTGACGCAGGCACTGCCCAGAATATACTGCGGGCAGATGGTCGGTAAGGAAGCCGGAGAATTCCTGCAGCTGGGCGAGCGGCCGGTCCATGGATGCTTCCATTGGTGCGGTTGACCCGCCTTGGCAACACGCCGCGGCCCCAACTGGGGCGGCGTGCGAATATCGCCTGCGCCCGGCAGAAACCACCAACTGGGTCAGAACTAGGTCAGAACTGGTTCAGAACGGCTTACCCACGGGCCACAGGTTTCGCCACGGTCTGTTTCTTCACTCGGAGTTGCGGCCTCGGTGGTCCACCACCACGCCCACAATACGGTATCGTTTGCGGAAAAACAACGCCCATTTGTCCACGGTGTTGTTCTGTTTTTCCGTCAAGTCGGCGGTGGACCAGGTGTCGACCGACCCGGGCGCCGCAGTGAGCGGGTTCTGCTCCTCGAGCTTGAGCCGGTTCAAGCCTAGAAGTCGGCTCACGTCTTTGCCCACCAACGCATGGTACGCTTTTCCCGGACCGTAGTTTTTCTCGTTGTGACTGACGTCGTAGATGTAGCCCCGGATCGCCACATAGGACTGTTTGCGGGTGGCTCCGTTGTACTCGGCCAATTGCGCGCGGGTGAAAATCGGAAGCGTGAGAATCGACACCTGCGAGTTGTAGATTTCGTATTCGGTGGGCGGTTTCGCTTCCGGGGGGTTGGGCTCGGACATGTGGTGGGGTCTCCGGATCATCACTTCGTGGTACCCCAGGTGTACAGGAGGCCGCTGGCCACCTGCAGTCTGGCGTGGCACCGACGGGAGATGTCTGCCTTGCCGGCCTCGTGGAAACGGGCAAGGCGGGAAAATCCGTAAATCCGCATGGATAGCGACTTCGGCTCCGTTTTCGTTGTTGAAATGGGAGGGGTGGCCAGGTGTTGCGTGTGTATTGTTCTACTGTGCTCATTTGTTCTGTCCTTACTAATTTGTTGTTTGCCATATCCAGTCTGTACCACCACGACGAGAAAATACTCCGGTATCCACTTTGTTTGGAAACTGGAACTCTCATCTCCGCTTTGTCGGTGACCCCACCACAATATCTCGCCATTTTCTCTCAGTTTCGCCCGAATCATTCCACCACTGGTCCACTCACCGAGATACATCCATACATCTCAGCCACCTATACTACCGATCTGCGTACAATATCTGAAGTCCCTACAGACCATGGTATGTTCCTCTCCCGCTCGGCCCCAATATCACTTACTAACACCCAGGCGTCGGAATCCGAAAAGTATCCGCCGAAGATCCGGAAGTTGTTCACCCCAAAACTCCCGTTTCTTCATAAACATCCCATTGACTATCCGCCGAGCCAAAGAGCCACGCCAGCCATCTCCCCCATCTCCGCATGGAAACTGGAGATAGAAAAATACCGGGAACAATTCAAACCCGCATCCACTGAAACGTCTCCAGCCGTTCCAAACAAAAGAAAAGTCCACGCAGAGTCCTTGAAACGACAGCTGCTTGAATGGGAAGACACAGATGCGTTTGCGAAGAACGAGTTCATCAAAGATCCTTACAAAACCGTGTTTGTCGCCAGACTATATTACTGCTTGACCGAGTTGGACGTTTCAAAGCATTTCAACAAATACGGCACCATCGAGTCCGTCAGAATCGTCAGGCATAAGGAAACAGGAAAATCACGCGGATATGGGTTTGTTGTATTCGAGCGTGAAGAAGATGCGTCTAATTGTATACGTGAACTTGCCCCGACTGGTTTGGCAATCCCTCCTCCGGAAGACGCGACCAAACCCAGAAAAATATTGGTAGATATGGAACGGGGTCGCTTGGCCCGGAACTGGCGCCCGCGCAGATTGGGCGGCGGTCTTGGTGGCCGTCATTACACCTCTTCTACTGCTCTAAGTTCCAGAGATGCGTCTGCTGCATCTTCTGGAAGAAGATTGAATCTTTCATCTAATCCATATCAGGGAAAATCCTCCCATGGTCCTCCTCGGTACAACAAACGCCCAGCACCCGACTTCCATACCAGCTCTAACAAGAGACATACGGCGGTTCATGACTCTTATAGAACGAGTGATTCTCCAGCCCACTCCTCAAGTTCTTCATATGCGCTGTCTTCAACCTCGTCGTACGTGCCGCCCTCGACATACGTCCCCACATCTTCGTACAGCCCGATTTCCTCCTCTAATCGCCATGGTGATCAAGCGCTGAGTTCAATGAAAGACAGATACGCCAGATATCAGAGTGGGAACTCGGAATCATCATACAAACCCACCAGTGGTTCGGGACGGTCCATAAGAGCCATACGACAAAAGGATTCATGATGCCATTGTTTATCTATTTACAGGTATGTATTACATGAGTTAAAATGCGAAATTATCACGATCAGATTTTACGCTCATCATGATTTCTGGTAGACTCTATCCAACCGTCTAGTGTTTTGAACAAGTGTTTGATCATGTTTTGGAGATCTTTCTTGTCCCCCTCGAGCCTTATCCCGATATCTCCTAATAAGCCCTTCAATCTCATCAAGACTTTCCTCATCAAGTCCACGTCGCCATACAACGAAGACGTTTCGCTTGCTTCCAGAGCGCGAATCTTTCTCATGAGATTCTTCTCAATAAACCGACATTGCTTGAAAATGTAGGGGCTGAGAGTGATGTCGTCAAGAGGAAAGTTTTCAATATCACTAATGCACGCAGAATAATCGTTCCTAGCCATGTTGGTTCGGAGGCGCAAGTTCAACCTTAGCATTTGACGACTATCGTTGACTTCGCCGTTGTTCAAAGTATCTAAAAGTTTCTTGGCTAAGTCGAATGAATTGTCGTTAAATAACCGTCTCGCCAAAAGCAATTTGTCGCTTGTGTTCAATCGATCCTCCATGGAGTTAACGAATTTTTCCAAACTGGTTTTTGTGGGTTGTGATTGAAGGAAATCAAATATTTCCAACCGAGTCTTATACTTATCCATGCGTATATCGGGGAGGAGTTTCATCAAACTGGCTCTCTGCGAGGAATTCAGGTTTCTCAAAGTATTCTCAATTACAAAATAGTCTGGTCGGATGCCTCTGCGGATAACATTCCGTATACCATTATCCACCCTGAATTGGATCTGCTCTTTCGTTTGTGATTTTTTGGAAAATTTGTGCGGTTGGTAAAGAATAGTCCGCCACTGTGATTCGTCGTATTTCTTGCTCTTTTCAATTGCCGGTCTTTGGACCGCGACCGGAGTGATTGCCGAGCTAAGTTTCGTCAATTTGCACGAATCTAAAATTGCTCGCTTATATTCTTCCGGTGCATTCAGTTTCTCTACCCATTCGCTGAATTGTTCGGCAAATTCTTCGGCATCGTAGGGGTAAGTATTCACAAAGCAGTCAAACATATACTTGACGTAGATAGGTTCAAACCTGTTTGCTTTTGACACGAACTTCAGAACAAATTTTAACAAAGGAAGGAATTTGTTTTCGGACGCGTAGTGCTGAACAATTGTGTCGTAAGCAAACTTGGTAAATGGTAATTCGTCTTTTTTCATTTCTCTCAACATTAATTGAAGGAAATGCATAGATGAAAATTTGGAGAGAAAATGGAGGTACGACTCGTAGAAAATCTTCAACGCATATTTTGAATGAGTAAGTGAATTCCGAATCTTCAAGATCTCCTTAACATCGTTCGCGGAAAGTGATTTCTTGCGATCAAAGTTTCGGTTCGAAATGCTTGCCTGGTTTTTAACGATTTGGACAAGAAAATTGTTGTTGTATCCGTATTCTTCTGTTAGCTCCTCCATAGCGGAAATTTCCGACTCTGTACCAAATCTGTAGTGCTGTTTGAGTAAAAATGCAACCGTCTTCGGGTAAGGAGTTTCACAGTTTGTAGCATTTGTCCAACAGTTGAGTAACTCCAAAGATTTATCGAAAAGTGCGTCGACCTTGGTGAAAGCGACAAGGGTAGACGCAAGTAAAGACTCATCCAAAGGCTTATTCATATCGATAATACTGCGTAAGAGGCTCAGAGAAAACTCCACATCATAGTTATAGACAAATGCGTTCACGACACAAGCCAAAGTGCGAGAATCGTAATCTGTTCCTTTGAGGTAAGTGAAAAGCAACAGTTGAAGCAGCCCCAAATCGTTCATATGATAATTAAGCCATATATGATTCTCGATGAATTTTTTATCATGGCCATATTCTGATTCATAAAGCTTGCATATGTTGTAGAGATGCTCAATATTAGGATACACCCGCCCGTACAATGTCGCATATCGTAGTTCACTCTTTCCGAAAAAGTAAGGCACCTCCATCACGGATTGGTACAAATATTCGTTGGTCGAATCATTCGGTAGTTCCGCACTGACGCTAGAAATCATTTCGTTTATGATTTCTTTGGAGAGAACAGTCCCTTGTTCCTTGTACTCGCAAAGCTGTTTATATAAGCCACCAAAATCACCCGCTCTGAATAGGGTCACCACTTGCACTTCTGCTGGGTGTATGATACTATCATCCAGCTCGGTATCATTTTGGTTAATAGTCTGGGCATCAGGATTGTAAAGGGCTGATGGGCTAATGCTTATAAGCTTGAAAGATTCTGGTTCGCGTTGTGATCTGCTTGAGGTTGATGGGGCTTCTATCTGCTTGGAAAGTTTTGTTCGGATATCTTTGGATGCTTCTTTGAGCCAGAATGTGCATGATGCATTTTGAAGTTGAATATTGGTGCAGAATGGATGTCGTGTAGCTCGGAATGGAGGTCGCTTATTTAGCGGTTGGTAATGCCTGATGTTCCAGACCAAGGTATGAAAAGAACGGACCAAGGGAAATTCCGGAGCCATTTTCGCAGGAAAACACGGCCTTGTATATGGATGGTTCGCTTCAAGTGATATTCACGCCGTCTATAAGCACAGTGACAATATGGCTAGCTTCGGTGTGCATGTACGAAGAGAGGAAAAATTTCTGTAGTACCAGTAGCACACCTGTACATCCGTGGCAAGAAATCGAACCACTAGTGAAAGTTGATCGCACACTGAACATACAGGGAATTATTAAACAAAGATCGGTTGTACTAACGCACCTCCTCCTATTGTTGTATTCATGTGCCATATATTAACACCATAATTTTTTGTCGTAAAACTTCACCTTTTTGTTTGCTTACTTCATACTTTCATGCTGTACGATCGATTAAATTCGTTTTCACCGGCATAAATTTATCCCCTGTAATGAACAGGATCCCAACCACCGGCTCTCTCATAAGCTTCGGGGCGGGATATTTCTTCCATGTCCAGCTTCAGAATCTCAAAATCGAAAACCAGAAAATTTTCAATTGCCCGATTCTTGTCGGTGGTCTTAGGGAGCGGAATAAAACCCATTTGCAACGACCAACGAATCAAGATCTGTGCATAAGTCTTGTGATATTTTGTGGTCATAATGTTGACGATTTTATCGTGTTTCATGTGGCCGCGGGCAAGCGGGCAGTAGGCTTCTAACTTAATGTCATGGGCCTTGCAAAAGTTAACGATCTCAGTTCTCATCATCCATGGGTGCAATTCAATTTGGTTCACCACTGGCTTTATAGTTAGATCCTTCCAGAGTAAAAGTTCCTGCAAATGGTGAATGCCATAGTTCGATACTCCGATCGATTTAACTTTACCTTCACCCACAGCTTCTTGAAGCGCCTTCCAAGTTCCCAATCTCATTTCCTTGTTGGTTTGAGGGGAGTGGATCAAAATCAAGTCAATGTACCCCAAGCTCTTAACCTTAGTGAGGCAAGCATCAATGGCTGCTTTTGCATTTTGGTATCCTTGGTGATTGTCGAAGATTTTAGTGGTGTAAAAGATATCTCCACGCTTGGCATTTTTGTTATCTGCGAGCCATTGAGAAATTCCATCTGCCACCTCCTCTTCGTTTTCATACCATTCAGCAGAATCAAAATGCCTGTAACCAGCATTCAATGCCAGATAAGTGATATCCGCAGTGATTTCTTTGGGAGTCAAGTAAACCCCTAAAGCAATCAGGGGAATTTCAAGACCATTGTTGAGTGTAATTCTCTCTTTGACAGAAAAAGACATGATTAACAGAGTAATAAAATATTACCCCTTTGTAATCAATTAGGATCACCCGGTGCGGTACGTCTCGGTTATGCAGGGTAAACTTGTCGAGGCTTTTCCGGGTCTCAATTTATCCCGGCCCGCAATTTCTGTACTGGATCAATCATGTTTTTGCATCGGGTTACCAATAGTTAACAATAGCACCACAAGGAGAATTTCGCCAAAACTACGTAAACTCTATGCGGTACAGCGGCGTTGGCTGTTTTGCTTACCAGGAATCTTCGCTGTGCTCGAATTTTTCATATAAAGGAAAGCCCGGAATCACCAGATTTATCCACCGCTTTAATCAAATCATTAATTTCACGTTAGGTACCACCTCTATATTGTGTTACTAGTAAATTGTTGCAAAATTTATTCATGGCAAAACTCCGCTTAGAACTATCTTGGAAGTGTAATAGACCACGAGTCTTTTCGCTTGTGGATCACTCTGTTCCCCTCTGCAAATTCAAAAGTTCAAAAGAGTTACCAAGCGCTGAATTACCGTCTTCCCGAAGGTAGTACCCGAACAATATACTTTCTTTTCGTACTTCATAGTATTATCACAAGGTCCATCCCCGCAATAGAAATGAAATATGGGGAAACGGATGTTTATATGCACGACTTATCTCAGTATCATTTTCTGCTGACCGTTTTCTTTACCGACAATTTGCCGAGACAATGAGTGCTTACAGAGAACTAGCAGGTAGGCAACATGGCAATTCTTTTCATAATATGACTACCCAATCCGTGCCGCAGGATTTGGACTACTTGATTGAAACACTCCGGAATCCCTCCTCGGATGTTACTGTTCAGAAAATTCTTGGGTACTTATACAATTACATGCCCTATGTCAAACAAGAACACAACTTGAGACTTGTGATCCTGAGCTTTTTGAATAATACTGTATGTTTCAGTGCCCCAATTCCTTCGTTTCAACAAAATTACTTGATCATTGAGGTATTCAAGCTCATATGTGACAAAAAATTAAAGGTATCCCAACCCGTCTTGCCCATTAAATCGTTTTACACAATTTTGTTGACAGAGATTAGCAATTTCATCCGGTTCAATCCATATCATAACAGTTGGAAAGCTTTGCCGATATTGACGGGATTATGTCTTTCTAATGAGTTGAGAGACGAACTATATCTCGGAACTGAACCTTTACGCTACGGATGGTTCTTCCTGGACTGTGACTCAAAAGTTGATATCATGTTCAAGAATTGTTTGGCTTATACCTTAAGTGGCTCAATTGGTCCAGATATATCCAACCTAGCTTTGCTTTGTTTATCGTTGAAGTTTCGCCCTCTGACAGATAACCTTATTGACTACATCAGAAGCATCAAACCCAATGGGCTCATTCAGCAGCTCGTGGCACTCTTGTTTTCTTCTGAAAATATGACTGGTCTTTCAAGCTATCGCAAGTTTTCTGAAATTGATCCTCATTCTCCAAATGCAGAGGAGTTTATTGCCTCTAACATTTTTAATGACCCTGTTTTGAAACACTTAAACAAACTCGCAACCCTCATTGGTGCTCTCGTCGGCATTTTATCTCCTGAACCGAATCTGACTACTCTTGTGGCAAATATGATGCTGTTGATGCTTGATTTCAATAAGAATTTGAACCAATTCACTTCCGCCTCGCCAGTGTTGAATCAAAGCATAGAAAGTAAACTGAACGTGGGACCTTATTTGTCTCAGTATTGGGTTTTTATGAAGAACATTCTATTCTCAGAAATGATAATTTTCAGGGGTGTGCTTGCTCGCTTCATTGCGTTGGGAAGAGGTACTTTTATGGGGGGACTTTCTTGCTTGAACAATAAGCAATTGAATTTGGAGTACAATCAAGTAAGTTTAAAAATCATTCATTCCCTCTACTATTTGCATTATATCTTGGCTGCAATCGGTCAAGGGGGATTTGACATTTATAATTTTGTCTACTACGTCAGCATGGAGTTTTGCCTCAGAAACAATCGTGACTTCCAATTTGAGAACTTGTCAAAATTTCTAATTGGTAATTATCAAGAAGTCAATTTGCATTATGAATCATTAAATCGGAATTATGTTTCTCGGTGTAAAGTGAAATTTGTTCTCGGGCTTTGGGAGTATTACATTCAAGAATACAGCCACAAAAATCCTCACTTCATTGACTTCATTCAACAAACTGTATTGGATATTGTTCGGAATCATAGATTAAGCGATTCCTTGTTAGTGGAGGCGGGGCACTCTGTACTTTTGGCTTACTTTTCCAAAATGGAAAATAGTGATGATAGTGTTCAACAGGTGCTAACCTACACTGGGCTTCTTGTTGACCAATTTCCAAAATCTCTTTCTGCCACTCAACTCAGCATTGCGGTCGAGACCTTAGGAAAAAAGGCATTGTCAAACCCTATTATTTATGTTGATCGGTTGCAATCTAACTCTGCTGAGATGTTCTTGGATTTTCTCTACTTTAAATGCGCTAACACACCAAGTGGTATTTCAATTGATTATTCTTCTGGGGGGTTACTCGCTTCTGGACAACCGATTGCAGAAATTCAAGCAGAATCCACCATCTCTCAACTCGATCCTGGGAATGAAGGTCACACGAATATAGTTCTGGAAAACAAACATAAAAAGCCCAAGGATGAGCTTGTCAAATTTCCTGTTTCTTCATCCTCCCGCACTAATGTTACTGATCAATTCTCTGCAAGGGCTGCACCTAATACTACAAGAGAAGCATTGATGGTGGCATTTTTCAATACCATTCCCTATTTTCCACTCAGTCTGTTCGAACACTGGTTGAATAAGCTGATGGTTCTTATTTTGTCTAGTAACATTGAAGAAAGGCAGTTTCTCACGGGAAAACTCTGGAAAGTTCTAAGCGAGAATTTGGATCTCAATAGATGCGAAATTGCCTACAGTTGGTGGTTTCGAGAAACACAAACCACCGAACTTGGATATAACAACTTTGACGTTTCGCTGAAATTTTGATTTCCTTATTTCAATATTGCTCTATATATACGTATATATATATATGAAGATGCGTTTTATAGTATTTGGATGAGTATGGTAGTTGTCTCTTGATTCTGATCTTGCATAGAAACCTGCCCTTATTTTCGCAGAGATGAGATGTTCGAAATCTCATCAACAAAACATGGCTAGAAAAAAGTCTGCTGCTAAGAAGGCCAGAGAAGAGGCTCAAAAGGATGTGGCATCTGCTGATGTTCAACTGACGGTGAAAACTGATTCAGAGTCTAAAATTTCGAAGAAGAAAGTCCAGATTGAAGAGCCAGTCAAGGATAATGAAGTTGACGAGTCATCGTCGTCGGAAGATGAAGACGAATTTGGTGAAATGTTGACAGAGAATGTTGAAGCCCTGATTCAAAACATTATTCAAACTATCAGGACTGACCCAAAGAAATTATTGGACCCCAATGTGAAGTTCTTTAACGAGGATGACGGTGCGAACGTGAGCTCCGGCCAAACCAAAGATAAACCCATCTACTTGAAGGATTACCACAGAATGAATTTATTGTCGGGCTCTTACAAAGATGAAGATAATGAAGAAGGAAAGAATGAATTTGGTACTGTTGATGGTGAGAAGCCTTATGCTATCGCAGAGCGGGAAGAAAGAAACCAATTGCTTGACGACATTAAGAATGCGTTTGATAATGACGTTGAAGATGACGAAAGTGACGATGGATTTTTGAAGAAAAAAGAAAATACGACCTCTAGAATTGAAGAAGTTGGTCTTGCTTTACCAGATCCCTCTAAAGACCCGAAAGAATTCTTATCGGCTTTTCTTGATAATCAAGCTTGGATACCGAAGAAGAATGATAAAGTCATCAATTTGGACCAGATTGATAACGAAGATGAACAATCATTTGATGATGCCGTTGAAGACTTCGAGAAAGCTTATAATTTCCGTTATGAGGACCCAAATTCTGCTGAGATTGTATCTTATGCAAGAAATCAAGCTACCTTGAGAAGAGGAAAGACTAATTCTCGTAAGAGGGCTAGAGATAAGAAAATCGCCATCAAGGAGCAAGAAAATCACGAAAAGGAACAAGCTGTTCAAAAGAAGAAGACGGCTAAATTGAACAAGGTTATTGACCGTTTGAGCAAAATCAAAGAGGCCCTTGGTGAAGATGTTGACGATGAGGTGATCGACAAAGTCTTTGGTGATTCCTTGTTGAATGATGATTACGATGATGCTGACTGGGATTCCAAGATGGCGGATATTTTCAATGACCAATACTACGACGCTGAAATCACTAAGCCTGAATGGGACGAAGAGGATGACATCATGGCGGAATTTCATGAATCTAAGAAAAATGATGAAGAGGATGGTAAAGAGGATGGTGAAAATAATGAGGACGATATTGTTGAGGAGAACCAAGAGGATGACGGGGAACCACCAAGCAAGCGGTCTAAGAAGGAGAAACTAAAAGAAAAGAAGCAGTCCAAGAAAGAAAAGCAAACCATTAGGGAGAAGGCTGAGAAAATTGTGGAGGCCAATAAAATGAGAATCATTGATGAAGTTGAAGAAGAGAGGGGACGTTCCGCGGAACAAGATCCTAATAGATTCAAATACAGAGAGGTTTCCCCTGAGGCCTTTGGCTTGTCGACAAGGGAGATTCTTTTGGCCGATGACCTGGAATTGAACCAGTTCATCAGTATCAAAAAGTTTGCCCCATACAGACCTAAGGAACTTGCGTTGAAAGACAAGAGAAAGCTCACCAAGAAAAAGCAGTTACAACAATGGAGAAGAGAAGTGTTTAAGAATAAGGAAGGACCTAAGAGACAGGCAGAAGAAGGCGAAAATGATATTTGGATTCCTATCGAGGAAGAAAAACCAGCAAAGAAAAGTTCGAAGAAAAGTTCGAAGAGAAGATAGAGACATAATACATAGAAGGAATACAAGGTTGAAAGACTTTTGAAAGTCATAGATTAAATTAATTAGTCATATCTGTTGGGGAAACTGATGATAGACTTTGCAGCTTCCCTTGTTTTGCGCTTCAAGCTGAAACTCTTGATAGATTTTGCCGAATCTTCTTCTTTTTCTCTTTCACGTCTGTCGATGTGCTTCAACCAAACCTTCACACAAACAAATAACGTGGCCACGATCACAATCATGAATCCAACAATACCGAAAAACCATCCAAGGTTCGAACCTGCCTCTCCTGGAACTTTCACGTTCATACCAAAAAGCCCAGTAATAACATTCAACGGCAATAAAAGAGTACCAATCAAGGTAACATTACCCAAGATTTTAGTAACAGTCAAGTTCGCGTTGAAAGACTCAACTTGCAATTGTGCCAAATAGTTTGCGTGAGATCTGCTGAAAATCTTTTCATAGGCAGACAAGTTTTGAAACATAGTGACTACGTGATCCTGAATATCACCCAAATATAATGCAATATCAGCTCTTGGTTGAACACGATCGCCTGTAGCGTACTGGGTACCCATCATCAAACCTGGTGGTGCGCCTGGCCCGGGACCGAAGCTTATGCCCTGTGCTGAAGGAGAAGATGAGGCATTGCCGCTATTGACAGCTCCCGCAAGACCTGCCAAATTCACCCTGGAAGCACCTGTTGGGGTTTGCTGAAATGCTTCATCTTGACATCTTTTGGCAAACATCCGAATGACGTCCGCCTTGTTGGAAAGAAGTCGCATGAGTGTCATGACTTTCCTTCTCGACTCACCGATTCTCCTTAACATCGAACTGAAATTAATCAGGGTGGCAATCAAGACTGAATCGTCGATAACATCCGCTTCATATTCGATTGCGGTGATGACTGGAGCAAAACTATCGGTGATATCATCGATCAAAGCGTAACAGAGCCAATCTGCACTCACATCGACATACTCTCTTAATTGTCTAACTCTTCTTCTCACGTTGGCTGGGTGCAGAATCGGCGAGAAATGGAATGTCAAGACACCTTCTCGAAACACCACAATATAAACATTAATTGGCTCCAAGTAGTCTTCTGATTCCTTGTCGGGTTCAAACGTGTGGAAACAAACAAAGTAGTAGCTGCGGAACAATTCAACTTTCTCACGTGTTTCTTGCATTCTAATATCCTCTGCTGTCAAAGGATGGATACCAAATGCCTTAGCGAGAGTCTTCATTTCTGAGTCTGTGGGGCAAGTTACATCCAACCACCACGTGCCTTCTCCGTTCTTAAAAAGTTCTCTTGCGCTTTGGTCTTCACAGATTAATGATGGGAGGTCGGGGGAATGTACTGTTTCTTCGTTGTCAGAATGGAAGAAAGAAAACCGGTCGGGCAATATCAAATCGCCGTCGTTAATCCTTGTACCGCCAAATTTGACATTCTCGGAAGACTCATCGTCAAATCTCTTATCATCAATAAAGTCCTCCGATGAAACCGATACTGTTGTTCCCGCCGCTGGTCTAACAGATTCTTTCCCTTTTGAGTCGTTCCATAAGATATTCGAAGGAGTATACTTCATGGTGTTCTTATTGGGATTTTTTTCCGACGAATACAATTCACTTCCTGTAGCTCTAGTGGTGTCCACTCTCATGGCAGTTGTTTGAGCAATTATCTCTGTCTGGCGTTTCATGTCGATCTCGCTCTCGCGCTCTTCGTTGATGAAATCATCGATTTCATCAAAATCAATTCCGTTGATACGAACATGCTCACGTAACATTGGGAAGCATACATCCTCTTCTGTCTCCTGGGATGATCTTGACGCATGGGAGTCCGCCTCCAGGTCAACCGAAGAACGAGATGGTCTGCGGTCTCTCTTTTGGAAAGCCGCGCCAGCGTTGGCTTCCGCTGAAGAGAACATACTATCGTTGGTTTTAATTTTCGACATTGTAGGTTGATCATTCCCGATGGAGTTAGAGCGAGAGCCCCTTCTATAACGAGGAATCTCGGTGGGTAATTTCAGCCGGGGGTTCACGCGCAGTTGTTGTTGGGCTTGTCTCAGGGAGGATGGCGCCTTTTGAAGGTGTTTCTGTTCATGCTGAAGAGGCATGACTTCTTCGTCGCTGGAGTCTTCTGGAGGTGGAAGGGTCTCGACCTGGTATCTGTGATCATTCAATTCTTCTCCAATATGGGTTTGGGGGACGTCACCGCCGCGAATGCGGGATGAGGATGCATAACTTTCAGTGTCAGACATTTGGAATCTTTGAGATAACGGAGGCAACGAATGAAGGGGGGAAACTAAATAATCGGCGTGTGAAGTACTGGTCAAGGAGACACACTCTTATCAATATCGATGGGAATAGAATACGACGTCTTGGAATAAACCTGGAAAAACGGCGACTTTGAATTAGGGAAGAATGAAGAAAAAATGGGCCATAGCTGAAGCAAAGAACCGGTAATAAGTATGTCTATCTCAAGTGTAACATACGCAAAAGAGCGATTTAACCCAGCAAAAAAAAAACAGGTTTTACGTCTGCGATGCAGCATGTTCTTCCAGGCAGGACAACGGTGTGAGGGCATTAACATCACCTTATCTTTCGGGTGAGGCATGCCGAAAGAGAAGATGCCAGCTCGGAGGTATTAGGGAGTATTAGGGGGTATTTGGAAAAGACTGGATAATCTAAATTGAACTAGCTTTAAGCATAAATAATCACTTATTAAAACAACTCTGCAACTTTCTCGCGCATATGAACCTCGTGGGAGTAGGGATATTAGTTGCGCGCATTGTGAACGGCTGAAAGTTTCGGTGTGCGAACGACGTCCGTAGAGTGTTTAATTTGACCTAACCATCCAGTTTGGGCGTGTGTATCCAAGCCGGAACCATAATCTGTCAATTCAAAGAGACAGCCTTCTGTTTTTGGACTAACTGTGCCTGCGGTTTTTTATTGCCCGCCAATGGCATGGAACCCGAGGAGGGGTAATTTATCACGTTGATGGTCCGTTGCAATCGGCCCGGTATACAGTCTTGCAACGAGTCACTGAATAACAGGGCATATTCAAGTGGTTGATTTTGCGTGTGGGAGGTAGCCGTGCCGCTTGGAAGGTAACACTGAACCCTCATGGTTGATGTTCGTGTAGCTAGGACCTAGTGCCGGCTAATGCCGTCATACAAGCGCAAGTGGTTTAGTGGTAAAATCCAACGTTGCCATCGTTGGGCCCCTGGTTCGATTCCGGGCTTGCGCAGTTTTTTTTGGTGCACATCACTTTTTTGGTTTATCAACTTCGGTACCATCTGTTTGGAAACTGGTTCGCATCTGATGGGGGAAATGGTCTTGGAGGATAGGTTTTGCTCGTGTCCGCGGACGTAAGTGGTAAATTGTATATTAGGGTCATGTGTATTGACATTGTAAATATTTACACCCATTCAATGGGGTTCTTCAACACCTGCAAGAGTCTGTCCTCTTCGGAGCCCTCTTCGGGATGGTGGTCATAGTACCAGCTCGCTGTCTGGGGAAGAGACATCAAGATACTCTCCACGCGCGAGCCTGGGGTCAGCAACCCAAACTTGGTACCTCTGTCCAACACCAAGTTGAACTCCACGTAGCGCCCTCTTCTAATCTGCTGCCACTTTTTCTGCTCTTCGGTGAACTCCTGGTCCTTGCGCTTCTGGATCAACGGCACGTACGAGGGCAAGAATGCGTCGAAGCAAGACTCGACAATGTACAAGATTTCATCGGGCGACTTGCTGTCAAAGTCATCGAAGAAGATACCTCCGACACCACGGGTCTCGTTTCTGTGTTCGATGAAGAAGTACTTGTCACACCACTTCTTCCACTCGGGGTACAACTTGGTGTCGTACTTGTCCAACGCATCCTTATGCGTCTGGTGGAAGTGACGGGCGTCCTCATCGTACAAGTACGATGGGGTCAAGTCACATCCACCGCCAAACCACCACGCACTCACTTCCTTGGTTTCCGGGTCGATGGTCTCGAAGTATCTGTAGTTCAAGTGAGTGGTGGGCGCGTGGGGGTTGTGGGGGTGGATCACCATGGACAAGCCACAGGCAAAGAACCCCACCGAGCCGTCGGCTCCTCCCTTCAAGTTCTTGTGGTCCGCTCTCATTCTCTGCACCGCTTGGGGAGGCAAGCTGCCGTGGACAACGGAAATGTTGACACCGCCCTTTTCAAACGTGGTACCCTCTTGCAACACCATCGACTGGCCTCCGCCACCAGCCTCACCTCTGGTCCAGCTGTCGGTGTGGAAGGTGGTGGTGTCCAACGCCGCAAGGCCGTCGGTGATTTCTTTCTGCTTCAATCTGATCAAGGCCTCCATACGTTCACGCACGGGGAGGGAAGTGTCGTGGATATCGATCATGGTGGGTGGATCAACGTTTGATTTTTTATTTTTTTTTTTCAATGTTCAAGGTCCAGTTTTTCAACGGTTCAACGCCTGGGGTTATATATAGTAGGTGCGCCTGCACCAGCGGGACAGATGGCTCAGGTGGCATGATTCCAAAACGGCTGATTATTTCGCCATCAAATCATTCGCCCATTTGTATGGGGTGGAGTTGGCCATATACGAGCCGGTGGTGCATGTTGCCCGATGGTTTGGCCTCCGTGACATGGCTTCTCCGTTGGGGTATACATGTATGCTCCTACACGGCCGTACCACCTTCTGCGCCCACCACCATTGACGCATGAGTACACCACGGCCTCCGCCGCCCGCCTACGTACTGGTGTGCCGGGCAACGGCACAAATGCCCCGCTCCCTGCGTTTTAATTGTTGTGGTTGCCGTATATTTCGTACCCCCAGCCCGTCCGGTCGGTGGTGGTGGTTGCGGCCGCAGGTGCCTGCGCCGGTCGCACACGCCATGCGCTTTCGCATCTTCGTTTACCCACCAGGGCTATACACCACCTCCGGCACTCGGGTGTGTTCCATGACGTAGACGGCGTTCTGCCAGTCCAGGCCCAACGCCCGTTCGGTGGCCTCTGCCAAGGTGCTGCACACGCCGCTGTCCACATGGCGCTGGATAAGCCGCTGCCGCACCAAGTCGCGATCCACCTCCACCACCCACAACTCGTCGCACAAGGCGCCGATACGGGCCCACGGCTCGTCCGTGAGCCCCACGTAGTTCCCTTCCACGAGCACCACCTGCGTGCTCGCGGCTATCTCGATATCGTCCTCCTCTGGGTCCTTTTTGCTGTGGTCAAACAGAGGCACCCGGATGGTTTCCCCGCCCCGAACCCGCTCAATGTCCCGGACGAACCGGGCGCCGTCAAACGTGAACGGGGCGCCGCGGCGGCGGAACGCCTCGGCCGCATCGTCAAACTGCGCCAACTGGTGCCGGGAGTAGTGGTAGCCGTCCTGGGGGAACCCCGTGCACGAGATGTTTTCCTGGCGTAACCGCTGCACCAACTGGGCCACCACGGTGGACTTGCCTGCACCAGGCACTCCTGCAATGGCAATAATGGATCTGCCGTGTGCTTCGCTTCTTTGCTTGATTCTCGACGCAAGCTCGTCGACCCGGGAAATATGGACACTCATGCGCTGCCGCTAACGTGGAGGTGTACCGTGATTGGCGCCTCTCGCTTTATGTACGGGTTCGCCCGTGGCTCGCCATACGCAGTTTACGTTACCGATTTGGTCCGCCTCTGGCACGACTGCCCCACAGAGGACACCGTACACGAACGGGCGGTGCTGGCGGGGTTGTCGGATTTTGATTCGGCCAAATTGTCGGTGCTTGTGTCGCAGCTAGAGGATGTGTTCGCCCACTCCGACCACCTACGGTTTTCGGCCCCAGAGACCAACGCGATCGAGGTGGAGGCACCTCTCGCCCAAGAATTCACCTGGAAAATCCAGATGCAACAAGCAGACGCAGAAACAGCGGCGGCGTTTTTCGCCCAGCAGCTCACCCACTCCTTGTTCAACCACAACTTCTTGCTCCTCAAGATTGCGAACCTCGAGGACACCTTGCGCTCCAAGGACAAGTACACCTTATACCTCGAGGAAAACTACAAAACCGTCAATGGGTCCGAGCTCATACACAAGTACAAGCGTCAACACGCCAACGAGTCCGACGCCCTATCAAAGTATAACCCTGATGCCGCCGACATCGCGGTGTGCAGCGCCTACCGAAACCTCACGTTGAAGCACGCTGGCAGTGATAACGCCCTGCCCCTCTGGACTTACATCTCTACGGCAGTAAATGACTCTCACACGTGGAAGTCGAGTATAGTGAAATCGGAGAAGATCTCAATTGCGGACGAAACGACACACTCGCTAAAGAGGGAAGGTGAACAACCGGCATCCAGTGGCTCGAAGTTAAAAAAGATCAAGCTTGAGCCCGCCGAGGTGAAGGTCAAACAAAAGCAAATCTCGCCCCGGAGAAAACGCATTGGAATGGTCCGCCGTCAATAGCTGTATTCACAATGACTCCGAGAGTTCGTGCCATCGCTCTATTAGTAATGCCAAAGAGCCATTTTGTTTTTGATCCATTGTACGCTCGTAAACCACCCGTAGTACATTGGTCCAAAACTCAAGAAATGCATCAAGGCTTTGCTTGTCTGTGGGAGATGCGCACATTTCCTTGGCCTCGGCGTGGTGCTGTATCGTGAATTGTTTGAACTGACGGAGATACGACGAAAACACCGGGAGCCAGTATTCTATGATGATATCTGTTGCATCTCCCAACGACACCACTTTCTTGCGGTCGTAATTGCGCAAGAGTTCGAGGTCGTCGCCGTATTCCAATTCCATACAGTGGTTTACCGCTGACACCATTAGCGCCAGTACTTCCCGGTAGATTACTCGGTACAAGTTACCCATTGCCGACGGGCTCTGAGAAATTTTTACCTCAACTTCTCTCGTAACCGCTGTATCGCGAGCAATCTCTCCAAATTTGTGGACATTTTCATTGAGTATCATTTCGGCAATTAACCGGGCATCCATGCTGTTTCGGTGGCTGACCGTGAGCACCTGGTTCAGAAGTGCTTTCATGCAAAGATTCTTGTCATTAGACAAAAGAACCTGGAGGGTGTGTGGGAATTCCTTTTGAAAGTACAAGCAACAGTCGAGGATAGCGTCATCCTTCACCGCTAATTTGTTCAATCGTTGATTCGCATTCTGTCCCATCACGGTCGAGGTGGGATCTGATAGGGCATTATAAATCCAGTCGTTCGCCTGTCTTGCCAAGCGGGCAACGGACTGATCCGTTACATTTGACTCTCGGTGGGCATGTCTGCTCACACTTTTTAGGCCATCAAGCTCGTGAATGACTGCAATTGGAATTACTATCCTAAGGAAGAATACCTTACCCAATGCTTTTAGTTGGTCAAGAGTCGTCAAGTGAGATAAAAGGAAGTTCGTGTCAACAATTAGGTACGATACGTTTCCCTCGAGATGAACAGGCACAGTTTGAGTATAAAACTTATCTAGCTCCATATCGTCCGTAATCTGGGTAATCGAGCCTGTATTTCTTGATTCAGTAACATAGTTCAGGATGCCTTCTGCCTCGTCCATCATATCAATAGGCGCCATGTCGATGTCTGAGTTATTTGTGGTGTTCACATCTGCATGGGCAGCGTCAGCACTTCGAATAGTGAACTTGACCGGTTTATTGGTTCTAGGAATCCCGGAAACGCTAACTTTATGCTCAATTTCTTTCTTGATACCCTCTGGTGCATATCTGGAAGGTAGGGTCATGCTGTGCTTGGTTGATGCGTGGATTCCTACATCTCTATTTACTGGGGTAGTGCACCATCTCACATCAGCACTTTGATTGCATAAATACACCTCGAGACTACATCACCGGCAAATGATTGGATATATGCATTAATATGTATTCAGTCCCCCGAAGTTATTTTCGACCAACAATTGCGAGCACGTAACCAGTACATGATCGCCCACTCATAGTATTTCAAGCACGAACTCAAGTACGCTTACACCAAGACTCATGAAAATAATGATAATAATCATCATTGTAATCCTTGCAGTGCTTGACTCGTTAATGCTATCACTTATGATATTCGAAAATTCCAAGAAGACTTTGCAACGATCATTCAATACTTGAACCCGTTGTTCAATTTCAAGATACTCTCTCACAGCGGTATACAAAGGATGTAATGCTGGTTCAATGGACCAAAAGAAGTCGGGTGTATCCAAAATTGAGCTTGAAAGGTTGACGTCGACTCTGAGCTTGAATAACTTTCCTGATTTTTTCAAGAGCTGTTGACGTTTCAAGCCCAATCGACCAGTCAACGCAAGTTTCTTGGGGAGCTTGGAAATCAGTTGAAGACTGTGGACCATGCGACTCTCGAAAAGACAAAGTTTTGTCAGCTGGGCAATTGCATAGGACATCGTCAATTTAATCAAATGGTCCCCACTTCTGAGAGTGATCATATCATTGTAGATTCGAGGCCTGCTGATTTGGGGGTCGTACTCGAAATGGAACTCTTCCGTTTCAATATCCTGTTCACTTATGGGGTTGATGAGAAGTGGTTCGGGTGTCTCGGATGCAAACGCCAAATCTGCCAAGATATTCTTTTCATGCGTTTCGGACAAGTTCCAAAATACAACAATACCATAACGGAGTATGAACATCTCGCCATGATGCTTTGTTAATTCTGTTTGATCAGGCGATGACGTCTTTGGGTCTCTCTGTTTGCCTTTGTGATTGGAATTCTGCTCGTCGTCTTTTAGGCGAGCATCTTCTGATTCTGACACTTGCTGGTTATTGCGACTGTTTTCACTGTCAGTACTCCCAGCATCACTATCAGAGCTTGAATCAGGAGGGGCGAAAAATTGTGGCTCCGAAGGATCAAATGGTCCGCTGTTATCGGCCGTTCCCTCTTCTGGATCCATCGAGTAGTTATTGGCATCCTCCGGGGTCTCTACCCCTGAATAGTACTCGTACAAATGATCGGTTTGCTCACTTTTGTTGATCATGTTCTCCACAAAGAGCTTGCTCGAAGCCGACTTAGCCGAGTCGTTAGACTTCACTCGATATCCATCAGTGCCGGGAAGGAGAGGGAGGACATATGGAACATAAAGCACTTCATCGTACACTCGGGGGTTCACTTCGTGGTTTTCTGCAAGGAAATCCAGAAGCGCCTCCAAGTTAAATTCTTCGCATATGAAATACGCGGTCACTCGGCTGAGTTCCTTGGCCCTGGCATCCTTCTGCATAAGCTCGGCACGGCTTCGGTATGTTTGTTGTGGTAAATCCGACAGCTTGTGATCGGCATTGGGAGGTGAGTGGGAATCAAGCCGAGGAATGGGACCGTGTTCATCCGGAATCAATACCAACCGCTGGGAATTTTTGGAGGTTCGAGTGGGTAAGCTCTGGGAAAGCTTGGGGATGCTTCGGATATTCCTGCGCCGCCCATCTGCAGATATCAGCAAATCCACCCCACTAGGTGACATGCTCCTTTGGGGAGGGGAAAAATGGCCCGTTCCCTGGCTCAAAAGTGGTAGTCGGCTCTGTCCCGATGGAATGTCGCTCGAGTTGCTGAGAAGCTTATCCACGGATATGTCGGTATATTTATTGGCTCTGGACAAAATTCTTCGATGAAGTCGGCCTTGTTGGGCGTTCTGTTGAGGGGCGCCGCTCGAGAACAGTTGCTGTTGAAGCTGCTGCTGCTGTTGCTGCTGTTGCTGCTTTCGATAGCTGTGGCCGGCAAAGGGCGCCCTGGCACCTTTCACCACATTTGATCTGACATCTGTAACTAGAATTGACGGCGATCGTTTGGCTGTTGGTCTCTGTATCGCGTCTTTGGACATGGTGGGCCGCAAGTGCTACCTGTGACTTGTGACTGAAAGGCTTCAACCCGCTTAATCACTGTCAGTGCAGATGATGCGCTAGGTGCAGTCTTCGCTGTGACTCGGGATGAATGTAACCGGAGTCGTTGCCGGGGGCACCGGGTATAGGCGACCACATGGGTGAACCCAGGGGCCGATTTACGGAATCGGTATTAATTTGTCTTTTTATTTGGTTTTTTGTTTTTTTACGAAAATAATGGTACGTTTTGATACGGGTTACCTTTTGAGATGTTGGTGACCATCTTCACTTTTTTCTCACTGTGACAGAAATGCGGATTCTTAGGTGAGGAAGGAAAGTTTGTCACCGTGAGTAAAAGAAGATATCAGAACTCAAAGTATCAAATTGATTATTCAACCTAAGAACACGCCTCAAAGGAAAGGCTTCTGTCGTTGTCACCCGGCGACTAGGGCCTTACTGTCAGGCTGGGCACGTGACCCACAGACTGAGGATTTTTTCCGCCTACATAGGGACCGAAGAAAACCTATTTTCCCGCTAACTACGGATACCACTATGGCTACTTTAACCGTTGCCGCAAAGGCACCTTTTATTGCGTACTCTACTATCATCGCATCCGAATTTGTGAAGGAAGAATCTGATGTTTCCTTGACTGTTGAATTCGTGGACGAAAAGTCTGTGGGTGAGGCTGATGCCACTGCCAAGTTCGTGGTGGGTGACAAGACCTACGTTGGCGAATTGGAGTCGTTGAAGGGTCTCGCTACATTGATTCCATCCATCTCTTCCTCTGTTGATGCTAGCTCTGTTTGGGTCGAATTTGCTTTGGAGAAGTTGGCCAACAAGAACTTCAAGGCGTTGGCTGTTGACTTGGAGAAGTTGGACGCTCACTTGAACTTCAGATCATTCTTGGTCGGCTACTCTTTCTCCTTGGCAGATATTGCTGTGTGGGGTGTGTTGAGAGCCAACGCGGTCATGGGTTCTGTCATCAAGAACGCCGTCTACTCCAACATCTCTAGATGGTACAGCTTCGTTGGTCTTGATTCCAAGTTCGACGTGGCCGACAAGACCACCAAGGCCGTGAACGAGTTGAGAAAGTCGTTGAAGGCTGCTAAGGGTGAAAAAAAGGAAACACACAAGGCTAACTTCGCTATCGACTTGCCAAACGCCCAAATGGGTAAGGTTGTCACTCGTTTCCCTCCTGAGCCTTCTGGATACTTGCATATTGGACACGCCAAAGCTGCTGTGTTGAACGAATACTTTGCCCACAACTTTAAGGGTAAGTTGATCATCAGATTCGACGACACGAACCCAAGCAAGGAGAAGACCGAGTTCCAAGACTCTATTATCGAGGATTTGGCCTTGTTGGGCATTAAGGGTGACCAAGTGACTTACTCCTCCGATTACTTTGTTGAGATGTACGAATTGGCTTTGAAGATGATCAAGGAAGGCCACGCTTACTGTGACGATACTCCATTGGAAAAGATGAGAGAAGAAAGAATGAATGGTGAACCATCTGCCAGAAGAGAAAGATCCGTGGAGGAGAACTTGAAGATTTTCACCGAGGAGATGAAGAACGGTACCGAAGAAGGCTTGAAGAACTGTTTGAGAGCTAAGATCGACTACACGGACTTGAATAAGGCCATGAGAGACCCTGTCATTTACAGATGTAACTTGACTCCTCACCACAGAACTGGTACCCAATGGAAGATGTACCCCACTTACGATTTCTGTGTTCCAGTGGTTGACTCCATTGAAGGTGTTACTCACGCTTTGAGAACCAACGAATACAGAGACCGTAACCCTCAATACGAATGGATGCAAAAGACTTTGAACTTGCGTCATGTTGACATTTGGGACTTTGGTAGAGTTAACTTTGTCAGAACTCTCTTGTCCAAGAGAAAGTTGCAATGGTTCGTTGACAAGGGCTACGTTGGCAACTGGGATGACCCTCGTTTCCCAACCGTTAGAGGTGTGAGAAGAAGAGGTATGACTGTGGAAGGTTTGAGAAACTTCATCATTGCGCAAGGCCCATCCAGAAACATCATCAACCTCGACTGGTCTTCCATTTGGGCGTTGAACAAGAAGGTCATTGACCCTATTGCTCCTCGTCACACCGCTGTCGATGCCGAAAACGCTGTCCCTGTGAAGCTTTCTAATGGTCCAGCTGAAGCTTACTCTGAAGAGAAGCCAAAGCACAAGAAAAACCCTGAGGTTGGTGTGAAGAAGGTCATTTACTCCAAGGATGTTTTGGTGGACCAAGCTGATGCTCAATCCTTTGCTGAAGGCGAAGAAATTACCTTTATGGACTGGGGTAACGTTATCATCAACAAGATCCACAAGGAGGGTGACATTGTCAAATCCATTGACGCTGAATTGCACTTGGAGGGTGACTTCCGTAAGACTGAGAAGAAGGTGACTTGGTTGGCTGACACTCCAGACAAGGTCAACGTGAAGTTGGTTGACTTCGACCACTTGATCACTAAGGATAAATTGGAGGAAGGTGACAACTTTGAGGATTTTATCACCGCTGAAACTGAGTTCCCAAGCCAAGCCATTGCTGACGTGAACGTCAGATCTTTGAAGACCGGTGATGTCATTCAATTTGAGAGAAAGGGCTACTTCAGAGTTGATAAGGACCTCTCCGAGGGTGACGAGATCGTCTTGTTCACCATCCCAGATGGTAAGACTGCTCCCAAGAAGAAGTAAGTATTTTGAACATGATGGTAATTACCTAGATGAAATACAAATGATCTCAATGAAAGTGCGTAGAGTTTAGCTAGCTAGTCGGCAAAAAGAACACGAATAAGACAGATTAGAAAGCCACAAAAAAAAAGAAAACTCCGATACCGGGAGTCGAACCCGGGTTTGCTCGGTGAAAGCGAACCGTGATAGCCGTTACACTATATCGGAATGGTATAGAGTGTGACCGGTCCGCTTTACCAAGTACAATACGTCATTAATAATTAGTTTGAAAAGATTTTTTTTGAGAATTAAAAGGTAAATATTTTCCATTTCATTCGAATATAACTTGTCGTGAAAAAAATGACCTGCTTTATCCTAAATTAGGCGCGAATCGAGTTGTGCGAACCCCGGAATTCGAACTGACATAAGAATATCCTGTACTTGCATGCATAAAAAGGGGAAGGCCCGAGATCCGCTGGTTACTACCCCATCATTTACGCTTGGACTGAAAATAGGAATACAACCCATATCAAATGAAACCGACTTCAAGAATTTTGAAAGCTTCAATTGCGGCCCATCCCACCGCTATCAATTCCTTTAATTCAAACCATTCGTTGTACAATCAGTTACGACCCACCTACCCCGATTCGATCGTGAAAGCGTTCACTAACAGCTTAAACTTGCAGAAATCCAGCCTGATTCTTGAACTTGCAGCAGGGACAGGAAAGTTTACCGCAAAGTTATTGGACCTTGGTTTTGATAAAATCAAAGTCGTGGAGCCTTCTCTGGGTATGTTGAAAAGCTTCAGGGAAACGTTTCCAAGTGTTGACGCGATACAAGGATCGTCCTATGAAATTCCGCTTCCGGATGACTCTGTTGATGCAATTATTGTTGCTCAGGGATTTCACTGGTTCAGTGACTCAACCTCGTTAAAAGAAATGAAAAGGGTATTGCGCCGAGATGGCAAGGCAGGGTTTATTTGGAATTTCGACGCAGAATCGCCAGGTCAAAAGCTTGCAACAGCTTCCAGTGACTATGAAATTGTTGGAGAAATTAAACCAACGAACGAACTTCCTTTTGACTTCGCTAAAAGGCTTTTCGACCATGATTTGTGGAATCGTAAGGTTGTGGAATTTGCCTATTCGTACGATGTCAATGTTCCCCAATATCGTCGGGGTGAATGGAAAAAAATACTCTTGGAAAATGATTACTTCAAACCAATCACCAAGGAAATTTTTCAATTTTACCGCATTCCGATCAATTATAACGATGTCTACAGGTATTGGGAGACTAGATCTTACATTACTGAACTCGGTGAGGCTGAAAAAAGGGCATTTGAAGATAAGATCACAGAAATCTTGCATAATACCACTGATAAGAGCCAAAAGTCTACCATTGACGGCGAAACTTACCTCGAAAAGTACATGGGAACACATGCGGTTGTAATTGACCCTCGCTGATTATTTTAGATTTTTAGATCACTCCCTTCACACGACTATCAAAGAAATACCATTCATCAATCAAACCGAATTGTCAAATGTGTATGAAACTATAGTTTCGCGATCGGATTTGATGGAAAAACTTATGCCTAAAATTTAAATGAACTAGTAGAGATACCCCTGGACCATAAAAGGTCCACGAGAGTCATTAGTTTTGATGAATTACGAGTCTAATATCATCTTTATAATTATATGGTTTTATCGGCAAGATTTTAATATTATTGGAGGGTTGGCCGAGTGGTCTAAGGCGGAAGACTTAAGATCTTTTGGACTGTTGTCCGCGCGAGTTCGAACCTCGCATCCTTCACTATTTTTTGGATTCCAAATGTTCAAAGCAATTTTTTATTTTTGTAATTGGTTTATTTTGTTGTAGTAGTGACTATTAATCATGGGGCATAATATGACGTTAAAAATGATTTGGTGGAATATTCTGGTTGACCCATGACATCATAAGGCTTCTTGCCGTACTGTGTATTACCCCACACTCCTATTATGGTTGCTAGTGTGACCTCATTACGGAAAATATATAAGTGGGGAATTCCCAGAGTTTTTCAACCATTCAAATCAACTTATCACAATGTCACAACCACATAAAATCTTCTTCAAAGGAACTGACAACGATTTTGTTATTTTCACGGAAAATCCCGATTTGATCAAGAAGTACAGAGCTGGGGACACCACCATTGCCCTTTCTGAAGTGGTTTCTGTTTTCAAGGTGTTTGTCAACAGACAAGGAGGCGTTGAAGGTGTGCTAGATGAAGCATCGAAGTCTGAGTTGCAAAACGAATTCGGCAATACGCTCAAGGTGGATGAAATCATCAAGCTCATCTTAGAGAAGGGAGAAGACAAGCAAGGCGCTGGAAGCTTCAAGAAATCTGCTCCGATTCTCAATCATTGAGCACATATAGAAGTGAATACAATACATAAGTCATTCTATAAGTCTCTGTACTTCAGCAAATAGAATAATATCCTTAAGCTGCAACTTTCGTGCAGTGGAGAAGCGTGCATATACTGATACGCTTGTAAATCAAGTTGGCGATCCGCAGGCTCGAAGTGCCAACCATGAGTTCCAGAGCATTAAGACGGTTAGAAAGGTTAAAAGACTCGGGAAAGGCGCAGGACTCTGAAAGCTCACAGGATACGGATGTGGGAACTGAGAAAGAAAGGGAGCACACTCCGGCCGCTAAGGCAAATCTTTTTGCTCTTTTGGGAGGAGATGAGTCTGAACATGAAGACGAACAAGACCAAATCAGCCAAACATCAGATAAAGTTGAGTCTACGGACATGGAGATATACTTGAAACTGAAAAGTTCGAAAAAGACAAAGAAGAGCAGCAAGAAGCGAGCTGCGTTGGAAGAGGAAAGAGAGTTGGAAAAATACTTGGATGAAATGAGCCAGAAGAACCAGATAGTTTCGCTGTCATGCACTCCAGAACAGCCTGAAATTGGCGGATCGGAGGAAACTTACGATAATATTGATATTCCAGTCGCATACTCTGACTCGAATTACTTACACTTCACAACTGCAAGATTGAGAGAAAGTTTGCCCTTATTATCTATTGCCACTTCCAAGAATTTAGATCCAGACACTGAACTTAAGAACTTGTTCGGTAATCTCTCGCTCGAAACTATCGAAGATGCGAACAGCACCACATCATTGGCCATTTCGCCAGAAGTTTTGGCTCAGTTCAAGAAATTGGCACGTCTAACCCGAGGTTGGGGAGGTAAAGATCATAGAAGTGTTCCAGGAACGAAGCGCAAGTTGCTTCTCACAAGAATTAAAGATGACTGGATTCCTACGCTGCAAAAGCCTTTATCAATGAAGGAGTTACTGTTGAATGACGTGATAAATACCATGAACTACAAGGAAGAGAATGAAGAATTCGGCATTTTAGAACAAAAAGCTAAAAATGAGAAAGCTTTGGGCGTTAAGTACTTTAACTTTGAGAAGGCCAACTCTGTTCAAGAACGCGTTGCCAACTCTCGGTTCTATGCATCCGTGGTCATGACTCCAGATCCGGAATCGTTGATGCAGCTCTTGCAGCAACACCCATACCATGTGGAAACCCTTTTACAAGTTGCTATGGTGATGTTGAGAGAAGGTAATAATAAAGCTACAAGCAACGCTCTTGTTGAAAAGTGTCTCTTTGTGTTTGACCGAAGTCTTGACAAATCCTTCCACGAATTACTCTGGGAAGGTAAGACAGGCTTGATAAAACTTCCATATGAGCGCTTTATGAACAGACAATTTTACCTCTGCCTTTTCAGAATAATCTCTGGTTTGGGAGAAAGGCATACATTCTTCACCGCTTTGAATTACTGTAAGTTTTTGTTGTCGTTATCGCCTGCAGAAGACCCTATTGGTGTACGTTTTTTCATTGATCACTATGCCATTTTGAGCGAAGAGTACCAGTACTTGGTGGATTTTGTGGACTCTCCATTGTGTCAGACGTATAAACAATGGTTCACCCCTGGTCTTGCTTTCTCAAAGGTTTTGGCTCTTCTCCATTTGAACAAAACTTCAGAAGCTCGTGCCGCACTTAAAGAAGCATTCCTCGCTCATCCATATTGTGCATTACAAATGCTTGCAGTCATTGGTTTGGCGTCGAAACCCCCTGTCAAAGTAAGTGAAGTTTACAAGGATGATTCAGTTGTGGTAGCGAGTGAAACGTACCTCATTCGTGCCGGAATGCTTTGGAAGGACCAAGCACACAAACAGTTTGTTCATGATGAGCTCATGGAGTTGTTTTCATCCAAGAGTGAAGGAGCTAAATCATCATGGTTGAGCAAATGGTTAGGCGCCAAGGAACCACAGTCCGCCGAAATTCCGGTAAATCTCGTTAGATTTGCTATTTTGTCTGGAGAGAATAAAGTTCTTGCAAAAATTCCTGAAAAGGTATTTTCAAGAGACGATGTCTTAGAATACGATGTGATCCCACCCACTGATAAAACCAGTAATTACGATGTTTTCACAGGGGTTGAAGAAAAAAGTCTGTTGACGGATTCTCTTTTTGACTACCTTGATCATAATCTTATCAGTGCAATTGTGCAGAATAGGACTGCGTCTGACTTCGATGATATGATCACCGGTATCGACGATATTGCATCTGAAGACGAGAACTAGAATTATATTTTTAGTTTTATGTCTTTAAGATATATAACGCTTAATGAAAGATATATCGATAATTTCAAATTCTTGTGAGTTCACATTAGAGATCATTAATATTTGGTATAATTGATAAAATTCAAAAGCTACTTTTTGCATAGTTTAAGGAAAAATAATCATCTGATGCGAACTAAATGCGACTCATGTTGGTAAATATTTGATTTTTTTTCAAAAACTGTTAAAATGAAGGCAAAGCAGGCGATATTAGTAAAAATACTGAAACAGACACGGGTTACCATAGTAAATTGCATTATCTACCTACGTCCACCATTATGTAACTATTCTAATGTATTCAGGTCTCGGAACCAACACGCAGACTCAACTATACGATTAAGCTTGCACATAGCCCAGATCAGCCTGAGCAACGTACCTCTTTTTCCTACGAAACTGGTTCGAGAAATAATTGGCGAACATGATTGCAATTGATCTTGATTTTGCTGAGTTCCAATGGCAATACCACATTTCAACCACTTTCTTTGTTTGTGTGATTGTGCCCGCCGTTTACTACGTGTATGAAAGGTACATCACGGGACGTCCGAACAAGTACAATAAGCTTGAAGCGCCAAAGAAGCTCGTGTATCCAATCCCAGATGAAGCTAAGCCACACTGGAAAGGAAAGAGACTTTATGCGTCTAACATTGGATTAAGAGTTGCTGGGGAACCGCAAAAAATCCAAAGTTACTGCCCTGCTACTGGTCAATTCTTGGGAACCTTCACGTGCACCTCCAGAGATGAAATGGACACGAAGATCAACAAAGCCAGTGCTGCGCAAAAGGAGTGGGCCGATTCGCCTTTTGCTTTGAGAAAGCAGTTATTGAGAACGCTCAATCAATTTATCATCGACAACCAAGAAGATATCGCCCGAGTGGCATGCAGAGATAGCGGAAAGACCAAATTAGATGCGTCCATGGGAGAGATTATGGTAACCTTAGAAAAGATCAGTTGGATCGTCTCTAATGGTGAAAAAGCATTGCGTCCTTCTGTTCGGACCGGCCCATCTTCGTTGCTCATGGGACTAATGAAAAACGCGGAGGTGAGATACGAACCTTTAGGTGTTGTTTCTGCCATTGTTTCTTGGAACTACCCTTTGCACAACTTATTGGGTCCTGTTGTCGCTGCATTGTTCAGTGGTAACTCCATAGTCGTCAAATGTTCCGAGCAAGTTGTGTGGTCATCTACTTGGTTCGTTGGGATGATCCATGCTGCACTCCGTCTGCTCGATATCAGCGAAGATCTTGTTCAACTTTGCTATTGTTTCCCTGAAGATGCAGACCATTTTACCTCTCATCCAGGATTGAAGCACATCACTTTCATCGGTTCTAAACCGGTCGCCCACAAAGTTTTGGAGAGTGCTTCCAGAGAGTTGACTCCATGTGTTATCGAGTTAGGAGGAAAGGATTCTGTTATTGTCATGGATGATGTGGCTGATCTCAAGGCCTTATCATCAATTATTTTGAGAGGAACCTTCCAAAGTGCCGGCCAGAACTGTATCGGTATCGAGAGAGTTATCTGCTTACCCCAAGCATATAGCCAGCTTGTTGACATCTTAGAAGACCGAATTAAAAACTTTAGACTTGGTTCCGATATTGATCAACTAGATGAAATCGATATGGGTGCCATGATTTCTGACAACAGATTTGAACAATTTGAAGATTTGATTCAAGATGCGATCTCTAAGGGTGCTCGTCTCTTATACGGTGGAAAGAGATATCTGCATCCAAATTATCCTCAAGGACATTACTTTGAACCTACCCTATTAGTTGACGTCGATTCTACGATGAATATTGCACAGAATGAAGTCTTTGGGCCAATCCTCACAATGATGAAAGCCACCACGATCGAGGAAGCAATTGAAATCTCCAACAGTACGGAGTACGGTCTCGGAAACTCTGTTTTTGGTAAAGACTTCGCTAAATGTAATGATGTGGCTAGAAAATTGGAGAGTGGAAATGTTGCCATCAATGACTTTGCTACGTTTTACGTTTGTCAATTGCCCTTTGGGGGATGCAAAAAATCTGGATTCGGAAAGTTTGGAGGAGAAGAAGGATTGACAGGACTTTGTAACGCGAAGTCTGTGGTAATGGATAAACCTCTATTGAGAGCATTTGGAGTTAAGACAGCCATTCCACCGCCGATTGATTATCCAATTGCTGATGACAAAAAGGCATGGGGATTTGTCAGTGCTCTCAATATTGCGAGTTACGACAACCGGGTCTGGAAGGTTCTTAAAGCATTCAAAAAATTGGCCAAGGAGGGTGCCTAAAAGTGCCAATTATAGTACATATACAAATGCAATCTTTTTTTAAAATAATTTAATGTCGTTCGAGCTACAATAGGAAGGGCAAGATTACTACTATTAAGATACAGTGAAAACGAGAAAAATAGATTTATTACGGGCATGCATCGAGCTGGGTTAGCTTACCACCGGTTTGCCCAAGAAATCTAAATGAGTGTAGAATTAAACAGATTGAATCCAACTAATCGACAGCCTAGGCGTTAATGTGCATCTCAGGCGTTGGCGTGGTAGCGGCGCCGACCAACAACTTAACAACCGCATCCTTCTTCGCAGCGAACTTTTGCTTGATGTCAACCAATTCTTGTTCAACTTGAGCATCAGCTTCTTTCTCAATAGTTTCGTTCAAACCGGCATGGTCTGCCTCATACTTCTTGAGTTCAGCCTCTTTTTGAGCCTTGTATTCATCAATTTCCTTTTGAGCATCCGCCTTGGCGGTCTTCAAACGGGAGGTCCTGTACTTTCTTGCCTCGTTGACAATTTCAGCGGCTTCCTTTTCGGACTTCAACAAAGATTGGATACTGGATGACATGGAGGTGTGGCTTTCTTCAGGAATTACTTTGTGCGTTATCTTGGGTGAACATAATCCGTCCGGTCGATAATTCCTGCATATATCACGTGATAGTATTAACATGTCAAGATGTATGGATGTCACACATCTGGATCCCGAATATTATATCTGATTTCACTTGTCATCTTAAATTAACGTAAAAGATACAAAGGGAGATTCTGTAAATAAATAAATAATGGGTAATATGTATTACCCAATACTTTATGATACAATAATCTCCCGTTCTTTTGAATATATGGAGGTTACTGCACATAAACATACCACCACAGTTTCACGCACTTCCCCGAGCTACATTTTGCTCCAGCTACAATTGCCCGAATACTGCAAACTATCGCATTCGATTTTAATTTAAACACAAATAGTTACTCCACATAATATCCTTCGCCGATAAAGCGTAACATGAACTCATCGATATGACCTACACCCTCGTCGTAGTCACCATCATCCAAATCGCCATCCCCTCTTTCAGGTTTCATGCCTGGACCAGGCGTGCCTTGTTTGCTATCTTCGTTGAAGTCATCCTCGTCCACAACAACTTCTTTCATAGCTTCCTTTGCAGCAACACGATCAGCTTCATCTTCTGCTTGTGCCAATAAGTCCATGTTAGCATTTTCACCAATTGGCTTATCAGGCAAGTCAGAAATGATACTAGTATCATTCACCAAGTCTCTCACAGAGAATTTACCGAGATAATCGGTTGTGAAGTCACCCTCTTGAATAACAACGTTATCTAATTGCCTCTTTTGGTTGGCTTTCTTCAAGATATTAGACTCAATGGTGTACTCAGAAACAAACCTGTAAATATGAACGTCTCTCATTTGTCCAATACGATGACAACGATCTTGACATTGCTTATCCATAGCCGGATTCCAGTCAGAATCATAAAAAATGACCGTATCAGCACCAGTCAAGTTAATACCCAAACCACCAGACCGAGTCGACAAAATGAAGACTGGAATTTTTGGATCACGATTGAATTTCTCGGTCATTAATTGCCTGTCTTCAATCTTGGTTGCACCATCTAAACGCATGTACCGATAACCTCTGAAATTCAAAAACTGTTCCAAAATATCCAACACCTTAGTCATTTGGGTAAAAATCAATGCACGGTGGCCGTTCGCAACTAAATCATGGAGTAAAGTAGCCAACTTTTGAAGTTTTCCACAATCATATTGAAGAAGCTGCTTATCAGGAAAAGCAACGGATAGTTTAACCTGAGCATGGTGGAACGGGTTGGCAATATTTCGATTTTCCACCTCATCTTGGACCCTGTATTGAGTTTCAATAGGAATAATTTGATCCTTCATATCTAAGGCAACAACAGCAGGTGTAACCATTGCAAATTTATCCACAACCTCCTCCATTTGCTTACTTCTTTGGTCAATATCAAGAATCATTGCTTGAACAGTTTCGCATCTCTTTGATTTTGTTACCCCTTGAACAAACTTGAGGAAAGACTCACCATAAAATGGAGATCTCAGACATCTCAAATTATTCAAATAGATCATCTGTTTCAACGAATCTCTAAGGCTTCTCTGTTCTTCCAATTTCAAAAACCTATTGATCTCCAAAATGTCGTCCAAGGCAGGCGATTCAATATCTTTTCCTTTCTCGATGAGTCCATCGAGAATAGCAACCTGCTCTTCTAATTTCTGAGTAAATTTCAAGCGATTTGTCGCGTCCGAGGCAAAATAGTTCAATGTTTCCAGGTTTGTAAAATCCAAATTAAGGACTCCCAAGTTGACTTTATTTGAATTATCGTCAATATGGAGAAGTTTTCTCACCATATTATCATTACTTTCAAAGCAATTAACAACGGCTTTATCCATAGCAAATGAAGTGACCACAGGGCGAACCTCAAATAAATCAGGATGGTTACAAACTTTTCTCAATTGCATCAAGCAATTGATGATGGACAAGAAATTTCCGGATGCAAGAGTCTCCTTTGTTTTGGCACGCGACATAAAATCATTGTATAAATAGCGTTGTCTCTTTGACAAGCGACAGTAAACAATATGCTCGTACTTCCCCGGCATTTGCTTCTCAACATCTTTCTTTAAACGTCTCAACAAGTACGGACGAAGTACTTGATGAAGTCTAGCAACCGTATCTCGTGTATCCTTATCCAATTGTTTAGTGACATTGTCGTCTATGATATCTCCAGTAGTTGTTTTCTCTAGAATTTTGTCCACAGGTTTTCCAAACCATTGTTGGAAATCCTCAAAGTTCGCAAAGCCGTCAGGCATCATTTGATCCATTTTAGAGGACGGCATGAGAAAATATAACAAAGACCACAACTCCATGAGATTGTTTTGTAACGGAGTACCAGTCAATAACAACCTGTTTTCGGTGTTAAAGTTTAATAAGGCCTTCCATCTCGCAGATCTGAAATTTTTAATATTATGCGCCTCATCCAAGATCATGTATCTCCATTTTTTACGCTTGAATGAGGAATGATCATGTACCACCAATTGATAGGAGGTGATACAGACGTGAAAAGAGTCCACTTTGTTCCAGCCCTTTCTTTTGCGGGCTCTTTCTTGAGGTGATCCGTAATAGGTCATCACCTTAAATCCAGGAGCGAATTTTTTAAATTCCATTTCCCAGTTTAACATAACGGAGGTCGGAACGATAATGAGATGTGGCCCCCAAATGTGATGCTCACAAGCCAAATATGAGAGAAGAGAAATAGTTTGAATTGTTTTACCCAAACCCATCTCATCCGCAAGTATACCATTAGTATTGTTGTTGTACAAGCTGGCTAGCCAGTTCAAACCTTGTCTCTGATAAGGACGCAAAGTTCCTCTAAGAAGAGACGGAAGAGGAACCTCTTTAACCTTAAATCCATTTATCTCTTCCACTTTTTCATCCTTATCAGGTCCGTCCATTTCAGCAGGAGATGGTGACTTTTCAGGCGAGCCACTATTCTCATCATCGTCTTCCGTTTTAATATCACCGTTGTTATTAGACAGATACAAAGAAGCAAGCGACGATGGCTCTTCCTTCACTTCAGAATCTGATTCAGATGTTTCGGACTCGGATGTGCTTTCATCATTAGAGCTCTCATCTTCTGACATGCTATCAGAAAATTCATCAGAGTCAAGTAATTCATTCTTTTGGGTTCTGATGGATTCGATAAGCTTCTTTTGATCCTCTGAGTATTCTGTCTCAACGTGTGCTTGGATCTCAGGAGTGCCATTATATAGAGATGTTAGACCACTTGCCAGAGAATCATCATCAGATGTTTCCTCCGTTGATGAAGCCATTGAATTATTGATTTCCGCATATTTCTTCTTCAATTCGTCAACGGAGAGAGTATTGTCTCCAGCCTGAGCATCAGCTTGATCCTCCTTTTCAGAGTCCGAATCTGAACTGCTGAAATTTTCCGAGTCTTCACTAGAGTTTTGGTCATCGTCCGAGTCAGACTGCATTTCAGATTCAGTATTTTCTCTGGAAGATCTATTCAACTGAGCTTCCAAAAGCTGCGTTGAGTGCTCAAGCATCTTGCTGAGATGTTCTCGCCCCTCGATTTGCTTAAGCTCCTCATCCTTCTGTTGCTGTAATATTCTGTAGACTTTATTGGCTTGAGACCATCTCTTTTTAACCGCTTGAATTGCAAGTCTGCTAATTCTTCTCAAATTTTGCTCACGCTCTCTTGCAAGGCGTTCCTTTTCGCCCGCTTTTTTTCTGAAATGTTGTTCGATCATCTGAGCGACCTTTCTTCCGCGGGCTAAATGCAGCCGTCTCATTTGTTGATGAATTCTAGCAAATGCCATTCCTTGAGTTACCAAATGGTCTTGAAAAGTTTGGTCGTTATTAGCTCCTTGAATCTTTGGGAGAACACAGCCACTCTCTCTGAATGGATCCAGCATTAGTTTCGCATTTGTATTAGGTAGTATGATTTTTCTTCTTTCAATTTTATCACCATTAAGTTCGAAACGTTCTTCAATCATCACTTTGTCATAAAGCCGCTTGAGCAAATGCTTTTGTTGATCAAGAATTTGGGCAGCTTCTTCAGGCGAGTTAGACACTTCAATTCCCGAATCATCAATGATCGCAGCTCTGAATTTGTTTTTCATAAAGTTCTCGATCTTGCTTTCTACCAGCGGAGCAATGTTTGTACCCATCGAGTTGGAAATGATACGAATAGGCTCAGGAACATAGTTCAAAGTCTTTTGTAGTGGGATTGAATCTTTATGGATGCCTTGATCGGCATTATCTTGCGGAGACCAAGATGGAATATGCGAAGGGTGCGTAATGATAGGAGGAGGAATGGAGTATGCCACTTGTTTTAATCTGTAGATAGTGTCCAAGTCTGAAATACCGATAGAACTGTCTGATTCCTCGCCTGAGCTCAGGGATGCTTCAATAGATGCGACTTTCGTGAATTTTGGCGCAGTCTTCTTGGACACAACTTTACTTTTGGATTTCGAGGGTTGTGGCGTTGGTACCAAGGACAGTTTGTCTAGTGGCTTAAGTAAATTGATTTCCTTCTGAGAACTTAACAGAAGAACGGAGTCCATGAATGGGTATTGCTCTCGAAGTTTGGCCTCGCGTTCTTGAATTTTTTTCTTCTGCAAGCGCAAGGGAATGCTATCCATATTTTCCAACAGAGATTCGCCCCAGATTAGCTTGAAGTTATTCTGGTCAATGAAGAATTGAAAGATTTCCGGTAGCTGTTCATTCATGGCAGGTGAGAAATCCGACGGATTCCACTCAACAAGAGAGCCATATTCCTTCAACTGGAACAACTCATTGACATACAAATTGAACCGAGCAATTACATTAGCAAGATTTTCATTCAACAGAGTTTCAGGGGAGGTATCCAGGTCCGGTTTCAACCGTTTGCGATCCGACTGGATTCGCCTATTCCCATTTTCGTTACTTTGCTGAGCAGTGGAGTCTGCAACGACGTTTCTGGATCTCTTCTTGGAATTGGCATGAAAATGAGGGTCTATTTTTCCATTTCGTTTCAGTTTTGCACTCCCAGCCATGATATGAGTGGATGTTTGATGAAATGTCTAAGGTATTCAACTGGTTGATGATAGTTCACGATGAAAGATTTGTGCCACGGCTGTGTGCAGAACAGACACGGTAGTAGAGAACGCCACTAGATTTCAGCAAATTCTCTCTTGTGCAAGAACAGAGATCAATTATAACCACAGATCGGAAAGGAATATTCGAATAAACGGATGCCCATATTGTCTTAGCGGTTTTGCTGTTCTGTTTCTCCGGGTTTCATTGAAAGGCGTAGGAGGTGGGAATTAGCCCCCAACCAGGACGTTAGAAAGGTATTCGCCCCATCGCACATCTGCTCCTTTGAACGCATGGACCAAATCCTATGGTTGTAGCGGCGGTTAAAACAGGTGGGACGCGGACCCAGGTAGGTTGGGCAAGAACCCCTGACATACAATTACAGTGTCAGATTTGTGATACAAATCCGCGAACAATAAGCACGACAACACGCAGCGCAGAGGTATTACCACAAAGTCTACACGAACAGTATTTCTTATGATTGTGATATTCTCATGAATAAATATGCCTTCAAAAATGTAAAAGAGAATGAATATGCTCCGCCTAAGCCTTGATGAAGTCAGCGTTGGCCTGTTCATATGCTGCTTTTTGGGTCTCGATCTCGGCATCGTTTGGTAAAACACCAGCAGCGTCAGCAGCAGGGTCTGGTTTGACTCTATAGAAGTAGTCGGTTTCGGCACTGCCCGAACCCAAGTCCTTGGCCAAACCACCGTAAGGGAACGATCTTGGCATGGCTGGCTTTTCTGGATTGAGTTCCAAGTAGTAGATGGACAAACCGAAACCAATCACAATGGAGAAGAAGATGGCATTGTGCTTCAACGCGGTTTTGTCCGACACGAACTGGTAGTAGTCTGGAGACCACATGTCGTACAAGTCATCGTCAATGTTAAGTGGCTCGTCCTTGTTTCTTCTCATTTGCTGGAAGTCATACTTTCCGTATGGGTCTCTGGTTTGGGCTAACTCTGGCTTTGGGTTTTGGTAGTCAGCTAATTCTGGGTGGTCAGGATCGGCCAATGTAATGACCTTGCCCGTAACATGGTCGGTGATGGTTGTTCTGGTAGTCAACGATCTTATGGAAGTACGTGGAATCCGCGTGACGGATCTCAACCCTAATCTGGACAACATTGGTGTGGGGGGTGACTGTGTTGCGGTAGAGTTGAACAATACTTAGTGAGATTTTCTGCCCAATGGAATGTCATGAAAAGTAATTCGCCCGCGCACGACTCGTCTTCTGTAGTACTGGGTGTGGTCCTGGCCAATACCCTGTGGGTGTAAAGAAAAGGCCACTTTTGGCCCGGACACTGGAATAGGACGATTTGTGCCCGCTTGCCTACAAAAAAATGTGTTCTCTTGTTTATTGTTTCTCCAGTGTTACCGCAGCGGGGACCCCATTGAGTGTCGCACCGCATAGAGAGCAACGAGCAGTTAAGGTGAAGGTCGGTAAAATAAAACAAAGGGACGGTGAAGAAAACAAAACCCACGTAGGCAAATCACTTAACGAAGACATACCCCACTCTGCCATAAGCCAATAGCAAGAGAAAGAAGTCCGACAAACGTCATCTGCCCGCAGTGATAAGAGGACCACTTCGGCTCTACAAACAAGTCAACCTTGAATTTATTGAGGGGAAAGTGTATGTAACTGAATAGGTGGCAGAATGCAAACCACAGAATGAACGGTGAATAAATATGCAATGTCTTGGATTACTTCTTCAACTGTTGTGGCTCTCCAAACTTGATCTCTTTGAGTGGAGACTTTTCGGAGTCAGCAAAGTCCAACAAACTTTCAAATCCATCCAAATTGGATCCAGTGTGCTTGCCCAAGTATCCGACGGCAAGGTATAGTGGGACAAATGCAAAAAGGACCGAAGCGTTACGGATGTTCCAGTACAGGTGGACTGGGGGAGGGTTTATGTTGAAGTTGTATTTGTTGTTGAAAGGAGCGGATTTGACCTCTGGAGCAGCATGGGATTGGAACCGTTTGGCCACACGAAGAGCACCACGAGTGTTGACTCTAGAAAACATGACTTGTGATGGATGGTTATATGTGACAATTGGTTTTTCTCACATTTTCATTGGGCACAGTCCTACGGTTGGAGGTGCCACACTACATGCAGTACAACAACATCTGCCTCGGGAGAAAGGTTTGGGGACACCGTAGTTCACAAATGGAGAGCGTTCCGGGCGAATTAGGATAATGTCGGTATGGAGAGAGATGAGTTGCGATGGGTGTTTTCTATTTGCACCTTGGTGTGTGGATCTACTAATGAATGCGTAAGAATTGCATCACGGCTTTGCCGAACAGTTCAAAAGTACCCAGTGGGGACACGTATGTCGTGATACTTTTGAGTATACTGCCAATTTCTTCGACTGAATCTCTGCTGACGAAAATTGTAATCCCTCCATTTCTGTTTCTGCCAAGGTAGCTTGCTTTCTGCAGGCCTCAGCCTCCCATACATTACTGTGCGTTCTACTATTTCACCGCACAACCTCATGTCATACTACCAAGGCGGAGGCCGACAAGGCAGCGACCTGTACCGACCAAGAAGAGCACAAGGGCAACATGGAAGTTTTAATTCATATGGAGGCACCAACCAATATGGCAACTCGGGTCAGCATGGTTCCTATAACAATAATTACGAGCGTCAACCTCACGGTTTCGATGGAGGCTCGAGATACCAACCCCAAGGCAACAGACTGTACGGATCGGGGCGATCACAGGATAATAGAGCTCCGAAGGATGCGTACCAACAAGTTTACACCCAAACCCAAGCGGAAAACCAGCTCTGGATGGGTGACTTAGACCAGCAGTGGACAGAAGCTTCCATCTCCGACTTATGGAAGCAAATGGGCGAAGCGCCCACGGGAGTGAAAATCATCCGAGACAAAATGGGAAACCTGCAATATTGTTTTGTTACGTTTTCCAGCCCCAAGGATGTGGCCAATGCTATAAAATACAAGGGAAGACCAGTGCCAGGCTCTTCTCGCTATTTTAAATTGAACTGGGCATCTGGTGGTTCACAGGCAGACTCTAGATATAATAGCTACGGGAGTCGACAACCCGGGGGCAACTTTGCCTCTAGGCCACACTCGGCAGGAAAGAGCCAACAAGATTACTCCATTTTCGTGGGCGATTTGGGTTCCGATGTGACTGAACCTTTACTCTTTTCCCAATTCGACAAGGAGTATCCAGGATTGGTGAAACAGGTGAAGATAATGACAGATCCTAATACAGGCGCCAATAAAGGGTTCGGGTTTGTTCGCTTCATCAGCCTCGAAGCCCAACAGGCGGCCCTCCAAGATAACAAGAGCATAATCATCAACCATAGAAAAATCAGAGTTGGACAGGCAAACGGAAGCAGCCTGGAGGCAGTATCTGCTTCAAAAAAAGGACCAACTGATGTGTCCGCATCTTCAACGGTACACATAACCCAACAACAACCCGCCATGACCCCGTTCACCGACCCTAATAACACCATGATCGTTGTGAAGGGAATCACCGCGAAAGTTACTGACGAAGACCTCATCTCGCACTTCCTTCTGTTTGGTCACATAATTTACTGCCGCGCTAATCATCTCTTGAATATTGCTCATATAAAGTTCTATTCCAGACAAGCTGCTGAACGAGCACTAGTTTTCATGCATGGATTCCCGATTAACGGATGCAGACTAGCTCTTCGATGGGGCCGCGAGGAAGAAACTACAGCTGGGATTGTAAAGTGGACATCTTCTCAAGGATCCAAGTATATCGCTGCAAGGGCCGCACCGCCATTATACGGAGTATTACCACACAATGTGGTCTTCAGCAAACTTGATCGTGAAGACGTGAAAAACTTGAAATTTGTCGAGCAAAGTAATTTCTTGACCGTCGATCAGATCAACTTAGCCCGCCAATCAGATAAATTGAACAGAAGAAAGTATTTGGAACTGGCCTTTTAGATCTTTCAATGGGCATGATCTTGGTCATATGGACCCGGACAGTTCTCTTGCATATCGTCTTTGCTCTCAAATCGTATACCACAATAAGGGCAATATAAGTAATTTTTTCGAGAGTACGCTATAAGTTGGTTGAGTTGTGAACTGAGTGGTTCCAGGTCGAACCCCAGAGTCTCGTCAGGGTGTACCACTTTATCTATCTCGCTCTTCGCCGTACCAAACAATTGTATTCTTCCTACCTTTTTGGAGGTTGTTTGAGCCGCGTAGCTTCTCCATAATTCATTGACTTCTTGGCTCAGTATCTCATTGTCGAGAATTCTAATGTCGTCTCCGCTCGCTTGGTAACAGAACTTTTGAAGTTTCAAGAGATAGAAGCGATCTCGCTGTTCCTCATTATTCGTTTTTGCGTGAGAAATATACCTGTCAACAGCTGTCAGGGTAATTGGGGTTCCTTGTGGTAATGTGCGGGTTGCTCCAATACCCGCTCTGCCCTTTTTAACTTTAACCGCGATTGGCTCGGAAATACCAGTATTGTCCGTGCCGAGAGTCTGACCAATCTTGTATCCCATTTTTTGCATCATGGAAAAACCAATTGAGTTGGTTTTGAGGATTGAGGTTTCCTCTGGCGCTGAGTCAGCCTCTGGGGTATGTGATGTTTGTTCTTCGAGCTTAATGTCCATATAGTCTTGCACACTTTCTGCCGCAGATGAAACCGACGCTACAGTCAGGATTTCTATGCCGTCGGGTTTAATAAACAGCTTCAACTTCTTCGGAGGAGCTTCAGTCTCGGAATCCGAGGAGCTGTATTCGAACACATTGCGTTTCATAAAGTAGCATCCACAGAGAAAACGCGCGCACTCTTGTTGATCGGTAATTCTTCCAGTTGAAATAGCTAGTTATTGCTTTTCTCTGATGTTTCCACATAAGAAAGACCAGTCGTTCATATCGGTCCCAGTTTCTCGAGTGGGACTGTCTAATCGCTTGAATCAGCTTAACGTTTCGAATACAAACGGCAATGGCGTTCCTTCCCGACCAGGCACACCAGGTGCTTCTTATGTGACTTCGTCTCTCAATCCCACCAAAAACATTCCCATTTCGCAAAGCGATTTCCATGCCAATGCCAGAACACAGCAGGAGCTAGAAAAATTCAATCTGTTGGCTATTACGCAGAGTCTACGCCAGTTCGAGTCGACTTTTTCCGAATTGAGCCAAGCCATCTCTTCATTTCAAGAGGATTCTATCACCCAAAATGTGGAAGGGCTAATACATATTTGCGATGCTATGACCAATGAGTTGAATGTACTTAAAAAGCATCTGGATTTGGGCAAAGAAATCGACATCGTTCTGGCAACTCGTTCCGAACTAGACAGTCAAACCAAGCATTTACTAAAGGAGTTGATCTCTTACAGATCCGAGTTAAAAAGACTTCCAAAGCTTCCAGCAGCTCACGATAGAGTTGACTTAACCAGTCAAATTAATGAGGTTAGCGTACCTGAAGTGATCGACTACTCAATGAAATTGGCTAAGTTTTCCAAAGCACCGGCTACGGTTGTTTCGCAACTGATACATCCCAACAATTATATCTGGCCGGCTGAAGATGCTTTGAGACGAGGAATGTTGGCAATGGCGTCGTTGAAAACGGAAGAGTTGATCAAGGCGGAGCTCGGAGATTCCGCTCCGGGCGTTAGTTCGAAGGATATTGATATGGATGATGCGAGTCCGTTGACAAACAAGAGCATGGCCCCCGAGCCATCGAAAGAGGCAGAGGCAAGAAATATCGAAAACCCAGAAGTTAAGGCGATCGTCAACAAGATTCAGAAGGAACACAAGGAAACTACCAGCAAGGAGGAACCGGTATCTACGGCAAGTGCGCTTAATTTAGATTTATTCGACCCCGATGAAGATTCCGATTCGGATTAAGTTTTTGAATGTTTCTATTTAATTTATACTTCCATAATCTAAGCATTTTTGATAGTTTGAGGTCCAAATAATTCGCGAGGATGATCGAAAGTCGAGCTAGTGTATTCCTTACTCAACTCCCAGTCCAATTCCAACTGCTTGGAGTAGTATTCGCCGGATTCAAGATGACCCTTGACCAAGTCAGCCAAACCAGAAATAAACTCCTCATTATCATTCAAAGATGACGCGCGTTTAATGAGATGTGGGTTTTTCACCTCTTCCATAAGTTCAATGTCGAGCTCATGCAATGTTTCGATGTGGTCCGAGGTAAAGGCAATAGGAACCAAAACAATACCCTTGATGTTTTCATTCAATTCCAATTTAGCCACAATGTCAGCTGTTTGGCCTCCCAACCAGGCCTTTGGCCCGACCTTAGATTGCCAAACCAAACGGTAAGGGTTACAGAAGTTGAGCTTTTCCATAACAGCGTAAACGGACGCCGCAACCTCAGCCGGGTATGAATCACCCCTGTTAACAATTTGCATGGGTAAAGAATGGGCTGAGAACAAAATCACCACCTTTTCTCTGTCCTCTGCTGGGAATTCTTCAATCTTTTCTTTGATGAGCTTGGCAAATGGATTAACCAAGCACTTGTCCTTTGGCCATCTGTCGATCAAGGACCACTCAATCAATCTTTCAGGGTCAACCTTTTGTGTTTGACGGAATAATTCATGAACCGAGGATGCAGAAGTAGAACTGGACCATTGAGGGTACTGAGAGAATGCAACAGCCCGTGTAACACCATCTGCCTTCATCTTGGTCAACATATCCTCCGTCAATGGAGGAGCATATCTAAATGCGACATATGGCTTGTGAGGAGCCGTTTCTGGACTGATCTCGTCCAATCTTTTGCACACGTTCTCACATTGGTACTCCAGCCATTTGCGAATGGGAGATCCTCCACCGATCTCTTCGTATTTCTCTGCCACAGACGGAGTTCTGCGTTTGGCAATAAAAGGCGCCGCATACTTTTGAAATGGCAAAGGGATCAAGTCCTTGTCGGAGAAAAGGCGGTAAAGAAAGTCGTAAGTCTCACTGCTTTTGTTTGGTCCACCCATATTCATGAAAACCACACCAGTAGGCGATTTGGTTGCGGTTGAGTTCATTCTCACAAAGTTTTGCACGCGGAGCGAAGAACGCACATAAAGACGGCTGAAACCATTCATCTTATAATGGGTCGACTAAATTCGTTTAAGAGCGAGGTAGAAATCGTTTACGCGATATGCGAGATTCAACGGTCGAGTTCAAGCGCAACGGTCAAGATTGCGATCACGTGTGACGCCACCAAACATACGGTGGCGTATTGAGCTTTAAACAATTATAAGGGGCTGATGTGCTCATTCAATTTATAAAAGATATTATTCTCTTCGTTATTTGCGTTCTTGACTTAATGGACCTTCAATAAATAACTTTCTTGTGGGCTGCGATGAAAGATCAGATAAGCTATACGACCGAGATGATCACACAATACAGAGAAACGTATGCACATGATGCATGATACAGAAAGAGAAGGTGAGATACAACCTAATAATATCGGGTATCCCCCATAGGTGCTTATATTTCCAAATTGAGAACCTTAATCGAACGTGAAACGGGCCACGATCATTAGATCCCCCCAAAAAACGTAAAAGGACAGTTTTAATTGGAAATACAGGCACACTAACTCATAGCTAACTTACAAACACAATATATTATCATAAACATTTCTGATCGACGACCTATAAATTTCCCGCACCAGAATCACTTGACGTCCTTAATCGTGTTTCTTTGATTTCGCAGATGCTCTCGATTCTTCTTGCCTGGTCTGAATGATGCCGTTAATTTCATCTGTGAAATTTTTGTACGCATCCTTCAAACCTTCCAAATCGTTACTGAAAGAACCTCTACGGCCGCGGAACGAGCCCCATGCTTCGGAAAAATCCTTCAATTCCTCATGAAGCTCCTCCTTACTGGTACCTTCCAATACATCAATTGGCGGCAATCCCAAAGTTGGGGCCTCATTGTCATCATTGAGGATCGAATCAACAACCATATTAACCTTCGCGGACTCTTCAGCTGTGAAAGCAGAGACCTTAGTCGGTACAACCTTGGCCGGGGCCAAGCTTTGGCAGAATTTGATCACAGATTTCGCGTAAGGTCCCTTAAACAAGAAAAGAGTAATTGCTGTAACCACAGGAACGTAGAAATAAACTGTTGACCAACAGTAGAGAGATTTCTTGAATTCAAGGATGACAAATGGTTGAGAAACAAAGCCAAATGACAATTGCGTAACAATCAATGTAAGCGCATCGTAAAAGATCTTAGTCTTCTTAGGAGTCTTCCCGTCCGCTTCCATGAAAATAGGACGGAAGTTGCGGCGGTAGATCTTGCCCAATGTTTGCATGAAAGCACCCAAAACAAATGTGATGTAGTAGCCTGGCCTAGTACCATGCCAAAACGCACTGGTCGCGAACGTGAAGAGAGTGCTTTTGAATCCCGGTTTGGATCCTTTCCTGGCAATTCTGGTATAGACGTAATGCTTCAACCACTTATTCGTGTTCATGTTCCATGCTTCAAGACATACGTGAACATTTTGTCCTGTCTCAAATGCGATCGGATCAATGTTCTGAACTCTGTTCCATTTAAATTGCTTCTTTACGGCATCATATCCGTTGTATCCAATTCCACACAAAATGCAAGAACCTTCCGCAATAAGCCAGATGGTATAGTACTTCAACCTGTGCGAAATTCCCAACACCCACAAGTAAAAGATTCTGTAGAAAAAGGAACGACGCTGAACGAATTCTTCACCAAACACATAGTCAAGGTTCACGTATTGGGGCAATTGCAAGAACAAAGCGGCAAAGAAAAATCCTTGAGCGACTTTATAGAAAGCTTGTCTTCCACTCCTTGGAATTCTTCTCTTCCGCTTTCCTGGGCGTTTCTCTTCCGGTACGTCATCGAACAAGGTATTATGGATAAATTTGTCATAATCCACATAGTCGAAAGCTGGTCCTGTCAACAACGAAGGATAGAAGTAAACATACCCCATGTAGGAAAGCAATGTTGGGTGATTCTTAATCGCTCTCATTTTGGTATATTCTGATGGCTGGACCGACTGTTTACCGTCATAGACATTCCACCCAAACGCCGATAACTTCATTACCAACACCATTTGCGCTCCAGTAATATCAATGACGGTAGCATCATAGTCATTGAAGAATTGCGCATATATGTGACTGTAGGCCAAGTGCGTCATTAAGAACAAAAAGTTGATCCATGGCATCAGGTTCGTTCTAACATATCTGGTAATGAAGTAACAGCCAAGGGCAGAAAACTGCAACATCAAGATACTAGTACCAAGATTCAAAATTCCAAAGATGTAAAATGACGACACAGCAATAATATACACATTCTTTAATGTGTATCTGGCGTCCGGGAGTCTCTTGAAAATAGCACTGAAGGGGAATGAAAGCAATGCACAAAGCAAGATTTTGAATTGGGCCTCATCCATTCCGGCCATAGCCAGTATATGAGATAAAGATTCTTGAAGGGCAGAGAACATCCCGAAACAAAGTTCTCGATTAATCTGTTGGGCCTTAGCTCGGAATGAATTGTTGAGAAACTGTAGATGTCTAATTTACGAATATGCGCGTACTGCGATTTTCGCAAAAGATTTATATGCCCAAAATTTGGGAAGTGTCCTTAACTTGATAATTGGATCATTGGATCAACCAACTGACATACGCTGAGATTACATTTTCGTTAATTTTCATCTATTCCGTAATATAATGGTGTTAAATTTAGTCTCTTGCTTGTACCATCTTGTAACCACCTTCTAAGGCTTGTGTTATGCTTTCGTTTTTGTATGGAATAGTGCTTAACACGTACGCAATATCCTCCCATTGTGGTTCTGACTGGCATTTCATGAGCCTCACTAGAAGCTTTTCCGAAAGCTGCTTTTGATGCTTTTCCTTTTCAATAAATCCCACCAAAAACTTGACAATTCTCTTCATAGAGTCTTTCGACAAGTCATTGTCGCTGGACAAACCACTAAAAATGTCAATGAAACCGTTGTAGATCGCATTGTCCTTTGTCGCCAACTCAGTAAAGAACAACCGACACATATCTGAGATACTTTGATCTGGATTTTCCAAGCATTTAGCCATTGACGACAACTGACCTTTGACTTTAACTTGACCGGCCAAAATCAAAAATGTGACCGTCATTAAGCACGTTCTTTGTACCATGATATTATCATCTGTAAGACGACGATATAAGAAGTCGGTATTTTCATCCACAAGATTATTGAAACAGACAGCCATATCACCTAACCCCAAAATACAATTGCTTCTGATAACCGGATCCTCTGACTTCTCCATAATAGTAATAAAGAGCGGCAAATTCTCCTCACAAAACTTTGACGAGATACACATAAGCTTGGCCAAGCATAATACCGCAGATCTTTGTAAGGTTTCATTGGGGTATTCGTGGTTATTGGAACACACTTCTTTGACAAGAGGACCAAACTTCGCCAAAAGAGACTTTTCGCCAAATAGCAATTCTCTCTCTTTAATATAGACAACTGCATCGGTAAAATCATCTTCGGATGTTCCTCCAATCATTTCAAGCTCGCTATCCCCTGTAATTTCCTTCTTATCCTTGTTACCAGTATCATGCTTTTGTTTCTTGAAGATGGTCTCAAGCTGCTCCAAGTATTCAATTGTTTTAATACCGACATGTCCGACAATAAAAAACAACTGTGAAAGGAGGGTGGCTTTAGAACCGTGGGAATCATGTAATTGAAAAACCCGACCAACTTTAGATTTAATCAATTCTGTTACAACTGATATGGGGTCCAAGGAAATCTTGAATATTGCAGCAATTGCCTGTTCTCCAACTTCATACCATTCAGTATTATCCGTGTATAATAAAAGAACATCTTTCAAACAACTAATGGCATGATCACTAGCAGTCGGTTCACCTTCATCATCAGAAGCAGACTTGGGGAACACAATCTTCAGTAAAATGGAACAGGAATACTTGCAAAGTTGTAGGTCACGTTGTCCAATTTCACCCAATCCAATTCTGAGTAAAGACTCTGAGCCTATTTGAACAATCAGTGCATCAGCCAGCGCTAACATACCCAATATAATAATAGCTCCATGCGCATTAGCTTCATTGCTATCAGAATCTTTCAGTTCAACTTTATTATAAATATGCCACAAAACTTTAACAACCTCGGTATGGATGTACCGGGCTTCGTATAAGAGGCATAGAAGTTTCTCCAAAGATGCCAAGTCCGCAACGGATGCAGAGTATGTCAATTTTATTAAATTTTTGGCAAAAAGAACTGCTGTTTGGGACGCCGATGCATTGGGAGGAGGGGTGAGAAACAATGACTTATAACAATCAATAAGATGAGAAGAAATAGATTTCCCTTCGTCTGAGGACCCCTTCATCCAAACTAAATGAAGCATTCGGCGAATACCAATCTTAGAGTTTTCAATACCGAATGCATCGGAAAGCACAAGGAAATCCATTGCCTCTAGGACTTCATTCCTATTCTTGGAAAACAAGAGAGATGAAGCGACATCTGTTCCTTCTTGAACAGCTTCGATAAACTCAATTGCTTCTCGATAGTATTGAACAGTAAGTTTAGCTTTGATAAGGGTTGCTTGATCTGGAAGTCGGCTTTCTTGATCCATCATAGATGTGTTTAATTCATCGTGATCAATATCCGATTCAGATCCAAAGTCTTCGTCCACCTCCATATCGTCCACTTTTATTTTCTTAGAAACGGACGTGACTGGTAAGTATTTCTCCAACTCAGCCTCAGCTTCAACTAACCTTTGTTTCCACGAACTAAAAGAAAGTTGAGTACCATGTGTAGCAGAGAATGGATGGGTTAAAAGGAGTTTGTACATCAACTTTATGGCATTTCTTCTCACCAAGGTGCTTCTATCAGCGAGAGAACGAACAGCAATCAACATGAATCCCTGTCTCCTCTTGGGAATTCTTGCTGGAGAGGAGCAAATTTTTGTAATCGCTTGAATGGTTTTTGTTCTCACAAATGGGTTCTGGTCCAAAAATCTTTCTTCGAGTAGGTTTAGTAGACCATCAATCTGCTGATTTTGATGTTCAATATGCTCATCCATATCAACATTTTGCACTTCTGATTTTAAGATATCAACCACGATATTGCCACACGTTTCCACAACAGAACACCTTAACGTTTGGTTACTGTTGTCCAAAAGTTGAGCAGTTGAAGACATCTGCTTCAAAATAACACGAGGGCTCAATTCAGAAAGTTTAACCAAGAATTCAGATATAGCCCTAGGCCCGTTCGTATCATTTGAATTAAACTCCATCTGACTGATTTCTCGGAGTAGATCTTCCGTCAAAGAAGGGAAGTCATGTTTGGATGCGAGTGTGAATAAGAGCTCTGCCATGTATGCGGGCAAATGAGGATAGTATGTTAAAGATTGGATGACTAAATTCTGAACCACCGTCCCGAGGTTGTGTTGGGTAACCGCCAAACACACATTGCGGAACATTAACACCTTGATTGGAATAACTTTCATTCGATCCGGTTGTTCCATGAGGTGGAAAATTGGACGGATGAACATTTCAATATACTGGTTTCTTTCGGGGGTGGTGACAAATAATTTGGCCAATTCGATTTTTAAACAGGCGGTGATGGAGTCCAACGCGTCTTCGGACTGAGTACAGTTGGCCTTCCATTTAACGGATGTTTGTTTCAGTCTTGAGTTATTGCCTCCTTGGAAATCTTCTTTCGCCAAAAAGCTAATAATAACAAAAACCAAATAACCAAAACGTTCTAACCCAGCCTTGAGAGTATCCACACTGTCAACGTAGTCTCCCAGGTCCAACGCCTGCTTGACATGGACGCAAGCATTGTTGAAGGAGGAGGAAATCAAGTATGCAACCTGTTTCCTTTGTTTCAGGTCCAATAAGAGAAAAGAATGAGCCAAATCAATCAAGTCTTCCAAAAGCAGTGGATCATTGCATATCACGTCTGGACTATGCGCAAGGGACCCGGTGACGGATTCAATTGTGTGATCCACGCCAGACAAATCAATCTCGTAGTCTTTTTCGACATCGAAAGCATTATAATAGGTTGAAATGGAGAAATCCATTTCCGGGTGATTAAAGAGTGATGATGGTGGATCAGTAAACAAACCGTGGTTTATGTGCAGTTGGAAGAGTTCCACAAGACAGCGCGCGGGCAGTTCCCAAAAATATTACTCAGTGCAAATTTACAGGTGAGGTTGCGTGAGATGTCGTCAATATAATACAAATTTTAGTCCTTCAATTTTGCATAGCCCTTGATCAATGCTTTGGAAGTGGCCATGCGCTCCTCTTCCAACACTCCCAATAAATCTTTCGTAGTCACCATGTTACCGGTTCTGATCTCACGATATCTCAAACCGTTATCACCTCTGGTAGAGATGAGCGTGCTTTGTTTGGAGGAACTATCTTTCGCTGGAGAAGCCTTTCCTACGTCTGAACTATCAGATGCGCCGGAAGTCATCCACGAATACTTTTTTCTGGATGGGTTCATCGTCATCATGGCAGCAGTGGCGTTTGCGGCACGGTGTAGGGTCTCTTCCGCGCCCGCCTTATTCCCTGTTTCGGGCGCCACTTCATCAGACTTCTCGAGGCCGAGCGCCAATCTCTTGGCCACCCGTCTTTCCTCCTGCTCCTTCTGCTTGAGAGCCAAGTTGCGCAACTCCTTGGACACCTCTGATCTTTGCAGAGGCGGAATTGTCTTTTGTTTCCCTGCGGGGCCATTTTTGTTGTTGAAAGCAGGAATGCCCCGTCTCCGGTGACGTGCAAGTGCAATGGTCTTGGTGACGATGTTGGAAATCCATTCCTTGCATGCCGCGGACATGAAGTCTAGCATTTCAGGGTCTATCATGAAGTTTTGGGCCACGCCGTTTTCCCTCGCAGTTCGGTTCATAAACAACGCAACGTGGTATGGGTGCAAAAATGAGCTGAGTGGTCCAAAGTTCTGTCTTTGACGATTGGCCAACTGCTGTTGGTGCAAATTGAGTGCCGCTCTGTTGTTCTGTGTTGAGAGCAATTCTTCCTCTCGTTGGATATCAACACCCGCAGCGGCAAGTGCATCATTGAGTTTCGATGGGTCCGCAGGTTTATCTTTATTTTGCCCGGACGCTCCACCCGGAACTGGATATCCAGGCACGTTAGAGCCCCCCATCGACATACCTGCTGGTGCAGGATAGGTTTTCTTGGGGTCAAACCTAATACTGGATTTGTATGTTTGTCCCATCGCATCTAGATTGCTTGGCGCCCGGTGTTGGTTGGGGTATACCGGGCCCGAAGTGGTCTTTTGGTACGGGTACGAGGAGGCCATGTTCAAGTTGGAGGTGGAGTGATAAAGCGGTGCGCCACTGAGAGCCATCTGTGAGGATGTTCCAGGGGTTTGACTCTGGGGCAAGTAGTTCGAGGAATTCACTCGCTGGATCGGAGGAGCGTTGGCTAGTTGCGGTTGTCCATAGTTTGAAGGCTCGTTTGTTTTCTGGGGATATGCTCCCAGAATTGACGTTGGCGCCGGTCCTCCCAAAGCATGTGATGCCGAAGATGTACCTAATTTTGAGTCTGTGGGAGTTCCTGCTCCCACTGATGTTGCTGGTGGCGATTTCGAGTTGGCTATCAGGACAGAGCCATTGCTTGGATGCGGGGTAACATCATCCAATTTATCAGCTAGGAAATCAGGCAATTCAAACTTTTCGTCCGCAGCCCCGAATGCACTGTCCATAGCTCCCTCTTTGGTTTCGAATGGGAGAGGGTCGAAAAGCCCGCTAAGATGGGCGTCGTCAAGCGGGTTCTCAGAAGATTCCGCTTTTACTTTTTTTGCATCATTTCCAGTCGATGAGTCGTACTCTGCGGGTCTCTTTGCAGATGAGGGCGTACCAGAACCGCTGCTCAGGGACATGAGGGAAGTATGGTTCTGGGAGAAATGTTTCGTTGTTGAAAGTGTGTAGCTTTTTGAGGAGTCGTGCGCGCGACAAAACACTTGGGGCTAATAAGGTTCAACACATCCTTTCACCGTGCTGTAGAAAGTCATGAATGGGGAAGAAAATTTTCCGTATAATCTAAGGAGGAGAGTCTGTAGTTCGGGAAGTATTGGTGTTCGTTTTCTTTTTTTGGAGTGTTCGTTCTTGAAAGGATATCGTATCTTTCTCACTTCGGAGACTAAACACCCAATTGAAGTGGCCTTCTGTTCGAGAATTTCAGCATTAATTGTTTCGTCGATTCATTTTTGGCTTTTGTTCCCAACAATCGTATAGCTGGCCGTGAATTAGCCGGGTGTAATTACAGTTGGGGTACATGGTCACTGTGCACACTATGATGCTCATCTCACAAAAATTTAAAGTTCAAGAGACCAAGACTTCCACAGCGAAACACATTTACCTATCGCAATGTCAAATAACATTTCCGCTACGTTTGAAGGCGCCAGAAACTTTCGCTTACGATTGGTTATGGCCACGTTGGCTGGAAAGCAAATCAAAATCACTAAAATCAGATCAAATGACATGAATCCAGGTTTGAGAGACCACGAAGTGTCCTTCTTGCGTCTATTAGAAGCAGTTACCAATGGCTCTCACATTGAAATTTCTTACACGGGTACTACCGTTATATTCAAGCCAGGTATCATCGTTGGTGGACAACACACGCATAATTGCACGGGCGAGAAGCCGATTGGTTACTTCTTGGAGCCAATGGTCTTTTTGGCTCCATTCTCCAAGAATAAATTTTCCCTTGTTTTCAGAGGCCTTACAAGTTCCGACAAGACCAAAGACTGTGGTGTCGAAGCCATCAAGTGGGGTCTTATTCCTATTATGGAAAAGTTTGGTGTCAGAGAAGTTGAATTGCATGTCTTGAAGAGGGGTGCTCCTCCATTGGGAGGAGGTGAAGTGCACTTCCTCTGTAATTCTCTCATTGCTCAACCTTTGACCTTGCATGCCCTTGATATTCCTAAGATGTCTGCCATTAGAGGAGTGGCCTATTGTACTAGAGTTTCCCCGTCCGTTGTTAACAGAATCATAGAAAGTGCCAGAAACGTATTGAGACCCACCGGTATTGAAGTTAACATTACGGCAGATGTTTGGAGAGGCGAAAACTCTGGAAAATCACCAGGTTTCGGTGTTACGTTAGTGGCTGAGCTGAAAAAGGGATGGAGAGTCTTTTCTGAGGGTACTGGCTCGGCTGGTTCTTTGCCAGAAGATTTGGGAGAAAGAGTGGCCTACGAGCTTCTTGAGGAGTTAACTAAGTCCACCTGTGTGGGACGTAATCAGCTCAAGTTGGCATTGGCATTCATGGCTATTGGAAAAGAAGACATCGGAAGATTGAAGCTACACAAGGATCAAGTTGATGAGCTGCTCGTCTGGTTCTTGAGAGACTTAAAGAACATTTTTGGAACCGACGCTTTCTTGAAAGATGGTTCTGATGAAGGAGAAGACAGCTACATGACTCTTACGATCAAGGGTAACGGTTTCACGAGTGCATCCAAGAAAGTTGCATAATCTTTTTATTTTCGTCTTTAGACTAATACCTTATATAATTTGAAATTGGCCACATAGACAATCACCAGAAGGAACACCAACCAATGTAGTGTTGACAAAGATTTTCAACGCTAGTGGCCTGCTGAATTAATTTGTCCACTTGTGTTGGAATGTCCAAACCCTTCAATCTCTTAATATCATTACCAGTCAACTTATCCGTAATTCTTTTCAACACAAGAGCTGCTCTAGCATTTCTGATCTCCAATGCATCAATCTTATTCAATCTCTTGGCCTCATCCTCATCAATCTTTCCCTTCTTTAATAATTCCTTTGTGTTATGTTGCTGTACTTTAATTCCCGTCGCTTCAGCTAACGCTTTTGTAGGGAAGTCAAATCCCCAATTGATCAATGGATCATATGCAAAAGCTTCCAAAATAGCCATCAAAGATTCTTTGTTATCACGCAACACTCTCATCACATGCTCACAGGTGATTCTAAACGAGCCCTCGATACCACTGACTTCCATAGCGTAGTTGAGCATTCTTGTAAGTCTGAATGGCACTTTCTCGGGATATTTTTCACGAAGAATTGCCGCTTCAAAACAATCACCAAAATCAATATGAACAACCTTACCGGTAATTCTATCAAGCATCAAGTTAGATGGATGTCTGTCACCCAAACCGAGGATGTACCCAACCATAGACATGACTGCCAATGACCGAGTATAGGTAGTTCTCCGGTCGAGCCACGCTTCCGATGACTTGGATTTGAGCCATAATACCTTGTATAAATCTTGTCCTCGAGTGTTGTCTAAAGCACCTGTGAATACTTCCACCTTCTGCAAGAGCGTCAAACTATCGTAGTCAGGGGCCATTTGTAACATGATACGATGTTCAATGTTCAATAAAATCTTCCTTGACTCGCGATACTCTCTAATCAACACATGGAATGTGTCACTGTTAGGTACCCATCCCAATAATCCAACCTTTGGAGATAATGGAATAGCTGGGAATTGTTGAATATCCAAATGTCTTTTGAAACAAGCAGTATCATTGAGAAGCAATGTGTTTACCAAACCAAATAGTTGCATAACCAAATTATCTTGTCTGATATCCTCGTGTCCCTTCAATACATACTGGTAATCCTTTCCGTCACTTCCCTTACATACCAATTTTCTCGGCCTTTGTTTAGAAGAGATAACGGTAAACGTCGGGTCAATCTTGACGATCTTAACAATCGGTTTGCCCGGCAGGTAGCTTCCAGGAACAGCCAACTCCAAATCTTTCACTTCTTCTAATTTTGGAGATACAAACAGCAATTCCAAACTTTGGAGCTGAGGCAATTGTCTGCTAATTCTGCGGAACACATTATAATAAACATCCCAAGCTTGGTTCAAATTTGTTATATCTTTCGTCCGGCGATAGTTCAATACCCATTCGTATGCATCTGCTAATTCTCTGCCAAATGCATTGTTGAACGAGGCTTCTCTGATAGTTTCAGGACCCTTTTGAAGCATTTTGTGTAAAGGTTCCAAAACCTCGTACATTTTATCGGTATTGTGCTCTCCGAAGAATAATCTGGAAGCATCTTCTAAACCCTCGTACCATTGCTCAAGCCATAACACAGCAACACGAATCAATTCATGACTGACCAATTCCGATTGCTCAACTAAGGTAGCCGAGTGAATTCTCATTTTATCAATAATGGACAACGCAGCCTTCTTCCGGTTAACAGATTCAGATGTAACGGCAACTGCTAATGGGTAGACCAATGCTTGAGGATGTGCTTTTCCCAAATCAGTCAAGAGGCCTAACAAAGAAGCACTGACAATTTGATTGGGTTGATGAATTCTGGAAATCAACTGTGGCACAACTTGCAACCAGTTATCAATCTTGACCATATTAAAGCCCTCAGCCATTGCTTGCGCAGCTTCTGGGATGCCACCAAACTTGAACCAGAGGGTAAGTAATCTCAAAGTATCTTGCAACGAATTGGACTGAGATAAAGCGATGGAATGGAAAAAACCTTCGATGGATGGAATAACATGCCGTTGAACCACATCTATCGAAATTACGTGTTGTGGTTGCACCTGTTTCTCCAATCCATCATGATCATCCAGTGAGCCATTTGAAACCTCCGCGCGGCTATTTTGGGTGTGTAAAGAAATGACTTCAAAGTTTGCCAAAGCCCAATTATGCCATGCTTTGTACCATTTGTTATCGAAATGAGTGGCTAACAAATACGCTCCGAGGATTATCTCTGACGTTTCTGTTCTCCAGTTGTTATTCAAAACCACCTGCCACTCACCTTGCTTTAAGAAGCACCTGGCAAGAAGACGAGTATATTCTTCAACGTGTTTTGGCACACCAGGTCCATTCAGTGGAATTGGCTGAGTAATCAAGTCATTTGGATTCAATCCAAGATCTTGAGACATCCGAGTCGTAAAATCGACTAAATGACGGAGAGCCTCTTTTCTCTGACCCTTGGCCCACATATACTTCAACTGTGCGTAAACAACCTGTGGGGGCGCCCTGGATGGATTTTCTGGCGATCCTTCTTCTAACAAACTGTTCAAAGATTTTTCAGCCAAGTTGAATCTTCCTGACTTGCGACATAAGTTGGCGAACTTAATCCACATTTCCATGTCTTGTTTAGGTTTAATGACCAATGTTCTAACCTTCAACATTCTTTGCCAAATATCAACGTTACGTTGACAACCCAAGAGACGGTTATTCCATGTTTGACGCATAAGAGCTCTCTTCTCAGAACCCAGTGGCAAGCACTTGTACTTGATAATTTCCTCTAATTCTGCTAACATTTGAACTCTCACAACAACACCGTACGCCCTGTTGTAACTTTCGCTCACCAAGGCAGTAATTTCTGTGACCAACAAATCTCTAGCATTCAAGATATGGTTAGAAGCCTCTTCAAAATTGTTTCTGTGTAAACTCAAAATTGCACTGAAGAAAGATTTATCGGGCGATTCGAACTTCATCACCTTGATGTAGGCGTCCATTCTATCCCATTGACCTAATCCCCAGGCTGCGGCAGCGGCCAAAGGTGCAACACTTCTTTTTATATCACTAGTGGAGGAGCTCCATTTGCTTTGAGCCAACTCAGAGAGTTGTTCCCATTCTCCTAAGGCGTGCAAACATCTCATCTTACCCATTATAACTTCCATATTGTTTGGTTCGAGCTTTTCTCTCTCGTTGTAAGCTTTTAATGCATCATCCCATCTCTGAAGTTTTTCGTGCCATGTTTCCTTAAGTTGGAGTTCATGATGCATTTGGGCGTGTTTCAAAATTCCCACAGCTGCATCCGATTGTTGAAGTTGATTGTTAATACTAATCAAAGCTTCGATAGTTGGAGTTGTCGGCTCCTCGTAGAACTCTAATTCCTTATAGTGCAAAGCTTTTGCATATGCGTGACATCGTTGCGCATATTGACCTAAGGTTGTGATAGCAATCGGTAACGACTTGTCATCATGCTCCATAAATTCTGCCAAATTCAAGAGAATCTGATGGATTTCAGGAGGATTGTTAGGAGAAGATAAAGCAATGCAAAACGATTCAATCAATTCCTCTTGGTGTTGAGAATAAAGCTCGCCCCAACAAGAGGCAAAACTTGAGTTGAATAAATCCTTAGCAAGTGGATGATAATCTGAGGCAAGACCGGCGCAAGCTCTGATTGCGTGTGAAGGACTTTGTTTCAAAAGTTCTTTACTCAAGCGGCCGATCCATTCTTGCCAATCTTCTTTGGTATTGTTTCTTTGTGATGAGTTCCACGCCGCTTTTAACGCTGCTTGATTCACGGGTAACTTCTTGAAGGGCATGTCAACATCTGGTACATCGAAGTGAGAGATATGCAAATCATAATCTCGGTAAATATTCAAATGGGTTGGCAAAGGATCACCATTTATCATTCTTGACACAATTTGATCGAGCATGGCAGAGTGTACCTTCAGCTGCATCAATGCTTTCTTGATCACGGGAATGAAAACAATGAAATCGTCACCGAGACTTAATGCCAAACTGCAAACTGTGTTAACTGCAGCTAAAGAAAGTTCTTCACTTCCCTGATTGAAGGTTCTGAGCAATGGGTGAACAATTCTCGAAGACATGTCATTGAGCGATAAGGTTCTTGCTAACTTACCGATTGTCTCGATCGCAGTCTTCCTTAAGCCCAAAGGACCAATTTCAAACATCTTGACAACTGTTGGAACAACGACATGGATGTATTCGTCAATATTGTTACCAAATACCACGAAACTTCTCAAAACATGAATAGATGGGTCTCTTTCTTGAGACTTGTCTTCTTCGATCAAGTTAAGCATCAAGGGTAAAACTTCTGGTAAGTACATTTTGAACTCGCCTTCCAATGCCTTTGATATGGATTCAATCAAATGAATAATTATCACTCTGACATTCAATTGCATGGACGAATTGAAGAATTCTTTTATCACGTCAAAAATCTCCGGTAAGAACGGCCGAATATGCTGTTTCACGATCAAGATCAATGCTCCCAACTGTTGCAAATAGAACTTCAACATGCTGGGCTGACAATTATGCATGACAGTGACAATTCCGGGAATGATCTGTGGAAGAAACGACACGCACCTCAAGCCAAGGGTTTGGAAAATGTACATCACCGCTTGGATTACCTTGTTGTGATGAGTGCTTAAAGAAGGATCTTTCAAGATCTTCATTAAATTGTTGATTGCCACTGCTGGATAGTATTCCTCGCAAGAGGGTGACATTCCTTGCATCAATAAAGCAATATCGACCGGAGGAGCATTTTGTTCCACTGGAATATTCTTAGACGTTTGTTCGACCTCGCGATGTTTATAAGGATCCAATGCACCTAAGATACCTAAGAGTCTCACTGTTTCTCTCCTGATATTTGGAGAAGATTCCAGTTTCAAAATGCCAACCAACATTCCTAACAATTGAGGGTAGTCAAGAAGAGGCTGAATCACATAACCCGATGAACTAGCAATGCGGCCCAATGCTTTCAAAGCAGCATCTCTTTTGTAAGAAGAACTTTGGTCCTGAAAGGTATCCAAAATTAAGGGCATCAATTCTGGAAGGAAAGGTTTTATATCCTCGCCTGCGACAACTGCAGTCTCCCCCAAACAGTTTATGGCACTTGCAGCTACAGAGGAGCTGGAATCTTTGATTCTCGGAATCAAAGCTTCAACGATAGGCTTTGTGTAAGGACGTGCAAGTTCAGTAGAATTGGATATCAAGAGAGAGAGAATAATTGCAGTCTCTTCTTTCTTTCTGCTAGTGTTAGCATATTCCAATCTGGATAACAATTGAATTAAAGTCTTCCGAAGGGACGGAACAATGTAAGCTGGGTTTATGTTAGACAATCTTCCTAATATCTTGATTGCGACCTTTCTGATCGCAAAAACTTCGTCATTAAGAGCAACAAATAATTGTTTGACATATTCCGACTGAGAAAGTTGGGGATCGAACTCACCAGCTTGATCAAGGCACTTAAGCCCCTCTGCTCGGATTTCCGCGACTGGATCTGTAATAGATATGGAAAGCAATTTCTCAACCACCTCATTGACCGCTTTAAGTGCATGAACACTTGTTTGGTGACAAATGGGGTCTTTCACGAAGATTTTGCATGATGTTGAAGTCGCTGTTTGACGAACTTTGGGACTACTGGAATCCAAATATGTTATAATGCAGTGTCTGACGAATTCATTGAGTTGGTAATCCTTGAACTCAAAGAATGCAAACATTTTCAACGCCAGTACAACAATTCCTTCATCGAAAGATTGGTAGGATTCTGGATTACTCAAGATATTACTGATGCTAAGCCCGGTATCCCTCGAAATCATCATTAATCTGTAATCCCGCGCTGTAGTTTCGTTGATCTTGAACAGCCCATAAGGCGACCCTGGGGATTGAAACGTTTCTCCCGACAAGACCAAACTCAATAAGTTGAGCAACTTCTTATTGATCGTTGGAGTGAGAGATGGAATATTCGTAATGAGAATCTGCAAAACATCTCTCATATACATCGATAAAGAGCAGTTGCTGAACATCATATCCAAAATATCCCTTTGTAAGTGTTTGGTCAACGCTGGACCAACAGCAATTGACAATTTTCCAATACAATCAAAAATTGCAGGCTCTGTATCTTTTCTGATTGCTCGGTTTTTTGATGATCCCGGAGCTGTTGTTGAAATTGAGTTTAGACTTGCTCCTGAAGTTTCGCCCTTAGAGACCGCATTAGCCAAAATCAGTTGAACACCTGAATTTGCTGGGTACGAGAGTCCTTCTCTAATATTGTCCAAGATGGCATCCAAGTAGGTTGCCATCTGGTTCCCCACTTCCAAACTTATAAGACCAATGCTTCTCAACACGGCACTTTTATCGGCATTCGCCGCTTCGTTATGATGATTCTTGTACTTCTTCAATTGCGACAAGTAGTAGTACAAGGTTCTATGCAAATATTTTTCAACAAATAAGTCAGAATTCACCTTGCATATCAACGGATAGATGTTAGTGAGCTCCTTGCGAATGATTGATAACTTGTGGTTCTTGTAAATGGTGATGTTCTCGTAGATAGTTTCAAACATAAACTTGACGTAGTTGTCCTCGTTATACTTGACTAATTCTCGGTATACCAAAAGAGCACCGTGAATCGACTCATTTGAGAAGCCAGTCGCATTATAAATCAAGTTGTAACTCGAGGAAACGTTATTGGCGGGTTCCACGCCACTCTCGTTGAGAACTTTGGAAGCCAGGTCAAGCAATATTCTGACCCATTTGTCCCTCAACTCAACATCCCTCGAATAAAGGATGGACATACATTTTTGAAGAGTCTCTGCCGCATCATTTCTGATTATGAGCTTATTGTCTCTCAAGGGAATCCAAATGTGTTCCAAAATCTGGGTAATGTATCCCTGAAGTAGTAGAGGGGCATTTTCTGCTAAGGCGGATATGATCAATATGGCCGCGTGTCTTCTGTTTTCGTTTTCGCGATTATCATTTTGAAGCCATTCAATGGCTTTCTTTGCTTCGAAATCAACGAAGTCTCCCGTCAATGTGCCTCCTGGGGTCGCCAATTTACCCAATGTTTTGGTGGCTTGTTTCATGATTGTTAAGTCATTCGAGAGAATCAATGAGCTCAAGTAATTTGAAAACCTAGCAGTTTTGGTCGCATTCTCTTCACCCACACCGCTGTCAAAATCAATCAACGCGTTCAACGCGGCAATTCCACCTAATGTCTGGGCGGTATCCTTGCTCTGTAAAAGGTCAAAAATAGTTCTGTTGATTTCATTATTGTATTTGTTAAACTGTTCTGGAGTCAAATCTCTGGCAATGGAGGTGAGAAAGCTTCGTAACTCAATAGCACTCCGGGAGCGATCCTCTTCTTTGCTCAGTTTTAGACCAGCAAAAATCTGGATCAACGCAACTCCATCCACCACTTGGATTTGTGGTGCAGACATGATTGCTGTGATAATCGATCCAATGAAGTGTGTCCGCTTCTGTAGTCGAGAGTTTTAACTGGCGTGAGTGCTTATCTGGGTGGACATTAAAGATGTACGGATGTTTATCGTCGGTCTCTCCGCTTATTGTCCCCAATAGAACATCACAATATTGGGGTTGTTGAGGTTACAAATTATACGGGGGGTCACGACACGTTTTATATTCTCTATTTAGTGGATCCGGGGAATCTATGGGACTGAGAACAACGAGAAGTTTCTCACAATGCTTGGTCCATATTCGTCATAATCCTGTTTGGTGTAACAGTAACTCTTGAACTCAGCAGTTTGGGCCAATAAGGAACCGCCGAACCAGACAGCATTTCTCTGTCTCTTGTGCGAGATCACCTGGACCTCAACACCAGTGCTTTTAACTCCACTCAACTTTTCACTAATCTCAATTCTTTCGTTAACCAAAGATTTGATGTCTCTCTGCAATCTTCTACCAAAGTCCTTGAACATGGTGGATCCTCCAGACAAAACGATATTTTTGTACAATTTTTTTCTCACATCAATGGGTGCCGCTTGAACGACTTGGTCCACTACCGTAGGTAATGGAGTTAAATAGTCGGAGGAGCAGATCTCGGGGTTAAAAAAGATCTCGGGTGCCAAGAAGCGCTCATAGCCAACATCAACCACCTTTTGTCTATCGTTATACTCAACGATATACTGTGCAAGCTTCTCCTGTGGATATTGGTCAAACTTCTTGAACTCCTTAACAATGTCAGGGCAGACATAACAGAACTGCTGTTTGATCTTTTCGGCGGTTTGCAAAGAAGTGTCTGCCTCTCCTCTGTCTCTCAATAACGATTGGATGAAAAGGGTGATGTCTCTACCGGCCAATGGAATGTTTTTGATCGCACCGCCGATAACGTAACCCTCCGCAACGGGAATGACGTGGGTCACACCGTCACCGGAATCAATCACCGTACCAGTCAAGGATCTATCCTGAACTTTAGACGAAGTCCACGATGCGGCCAACGCCAACACAGCCTGAACCGCAATGTACAAACCAGCGCAATTGAAGGACTCAAACATGATCTCGGCCGTGCTCTCTCTGTTTTCCGGAGGGTTCAAAGGAGGCTCAGTCAACAAGAAGTAGTGGTCCTCTGGTTCGCATCTAAGATATTTGAAGATGGAGTTCTCCCAGAACCGTTCCATGTGGTCCCAGTTTTCAATCTGGCCGTGTCTGATCGGGTACGATAAGCTGTAGTTGCTACCATTTGCAGCGGACAATGCCTCGTCACCAATGAAAAAGTCTAAGTCTTCCAATCCTCTTTTGGCGCTCAAGAAGGAGTTTGTCGCCGAAGCTCCTTTCCCGGTCTTGCCAGCGCCAACCGCCGTAGCAATCGCAGTGGGAAATACATAAGAGGGGGAATCATTTCCGGCAAAACCTAACTTGGTCAAACCGGTACCGTTGTCCATAACAACCGCAGGGGTTCCCATCGACGCCATGCTGAAGATTTGTTATTTGCAATTGGGTGAACAGCAGGTTAAGTTCAAATGGGGCACAGTCGGTTTTTCGGGAAAGTGAGGAGGGGTGTGCAGGCACCTCCCTCCGGTGAGTGGGTTCATGTGCACTACACGACCCCTAACCTGGACCAGAGGCTGGAGCGTCGCAGGTGTAACACGGAGCTAGGACGAAAATGGTATGTAATATTAAATAAACCTATTCAGGTGAAGTAGTATATTCTTTCTCCAAGCATGTCTCCTAGGACATGGCCGATACTGTACATTGAGAGCGCTAGTATTCATCCTTTCCACTGATGATCACGTCGTTAATCTTCAAAATCATTCTGGTCAACTGGGTGGCCAACAACAACTGCTGCTTCTTACCAATCAATGGGTCAATCACAAAAAGCTCCTTCATGTCGTTGGTGCCCAAACCCAAGCAGTCGACACCCAATTGCGACGACTTTTCGAGGATTTGCTTGGACTTAAGGTTGGATAACGTCTCGATCGGGTTCAAACCAGAGTTCTCGGCAAGAGTCACGGGGATTTGGTCCAACGCGGTGGCGAATGCTCTGAATGCATATTGGTCGATGCCTCTCTGCTTGTCTGCCGCCTCGCTGACAGCAATAGAGCAGGCCAACTCTGCAGCACCTCCACCATAGACAACTCTGTTGTCTCTGATCAAGTTACGAACAACACAGATGGAATCGTGCAACGCTCTGATACCTTCGGCCACGATCATTTCGTTGGAGCCTCTGATGAAACAGGTGACAGCCTTGGTGTTGGAGCAGTCTTCAATCACCAACATGCGGTCTCTCGTGGTACCGAACTCAAGTTCTCTGATGGTGCCGGCGCTACCCAATTTTTCTGGAGTCAAGTCCTCAAATCTTGGGACGATACGGCCGTTGGTGGCAATGGCCAACAATTCCAACTCGGAACCGCCAATCCATCTAATGGCGTTCAAGTTGTTGGATAACAACAAGTGGTTGGCCTCGTCGTCAAAACCCCATTGGCACGCCACCACATTGGCACCGGACTCCTTGACTCTGTCAATCATCTCGGTGAATTTCTTTTGTTCGTATTCCTGCAACACCTTGAACTCCTCCACGGTGGAGATGTCCAACTTGTGCTTGGTCTTGGGCTTTGGGGGCTCGAATGGACACGTCAAAATGGCGATCTTGCAGTCGGTGATCTGCTTGGTCATTTGGGGGTGGGAGAACTCCTTGTCCAACAACACACCCTTGATCAATGCCGAGTCTTCCACACCGCCACCGACCTTGCTCTCCATCTTGATCAACTCAAAGTCCACGTCTTTTCTCTCGAGGTCCGCCACCGACAAAACGGCGTCAACCGCCATGTGCGCAAAGTGGTCGTGGGCCTTGGACACAATTTTGGAGCCCAACGACGTCTTGGCCGCCTTCAACAAGTTCGAGTCGGTGGCCTCGTGGCTGATGTTGATCTCGTCCGCAACTGCATCTAGCTCTTGGCAGGCAATCTTGCACGCCTCGTCGAAACCGTTGGCGATCTTGATGGGGTGGATGCCCTTCTCGATCAATTCCAAAGCTTGGTCCAACAACGCACTGGCCAAGACCACAACACCGGTGGTTCCGTCACCAATCTCGTCGTCCTGGGACTTGGACAATTCCACCAACAACTTGGCAATCTCATTGTCCAAGTCCATCTGCGACAAGATGGTGGCACCATCATTGGTGATGGTGATATCGCCGTCTTGACTCACCAAGATTTTGTCCAAACCACGGGGGCCCAAAGACGTTTTGACAATGGTGGCCACCGCGCGGGCGGCCAAAATGTGTGATTTCGTTGCTTCCACGCCGTGCTTTCTCTGTTTTTGTCCTTGGTCACGGACGATGATGAAAGGTCTTCCCATCTCGTCCTGAGCGACAATGGCGTTCGACAAATCGGGCATAGGGGGTTGGGCCATGTTTGATTGTGGGTGTAGAGGACGTTCAGGAAGCGCTCGTTTTGGTAAGCGGTGTTGAAATCAAAATTTTCGGATTCGCACCCGTACACCACGGGCCACCATCCATCCTAGGCCCACCCGTCCTGAAGCTTGGGGAACCAAATGCTGCGCCAGATAGGAGGGCCAGTTTCCTGTTCCAACGGTCAAGCTTCGGGCGGCAACGTCGTGTGTTTTTCTTGTAATTTTTTTGTGAGAACTCCAACACATGTAAATTTCTTGATTCCCGACATTGGCCCTTGAGGAAGTGGTTTGGGCAGTTGCGGAAGTTTGGGCTTTGACGTGGTGCTTCTTCCGTGCTACGGTAACGTGTGCCTAATCTGTGGACATCAGTAGTTTTTGCTCATTTTACACGCTTTCACGGCTACGGCAGAAGTTGCCGTTCTTTGGCGGAGTTGACTATTTTCCAATCAAATCAGTAACATCCCCTCCGTGATAGGCCTCTTTGTGGCGTAATATGTCGCATAAACGGATGTTGCTGGTGTCGTAAGGTTTGTCTAAGTGCATGGTGCTTGCATGTACGGACAACGAGCATCGGACTTCATGCATGATGGTACGAAAAAAAAAAAATCTTGTTCATCAAACCAATTTAGGGAACAACAAAACATTATTGGATATGGCCGACATTAACGTTGATAACGCTTCGATTGAAGAACTCAGAGACATTTTGTGCAACGCTTCTGGTGATGTTGGCTTGGGCAACAGATTCAGAGCGTTGTTCAACTTGAAGTGCATTGGCGCTGAGTCCACCGAACAGGAAGTGGTCCACAAGGCCATCGACTACATTGCCGCCTCTTTTGCTGACAGCTCTGAGTTGTTGAAGCACGAGGTCGCCTATGTTTTGGGCCAAATCAGAAACATTCACGCCAACCAGTACTTGGCTCAAGTGTTGGAAGACAAGAACCAACAAATCATGGTCAGACACGAGGCCGCCGAGGCCATGGGTGCTATTGGTGACTCCCAGAGCTTGGAATTGTTGGAGAGATATTTTAAGGAGGACCCAGACGTGGAGATTAGACAAACGTGTGAGTTGGCCATCGAGAGAATCAGATGGGAGAACTCTGAGTCCGCCAACAAGGAGATGTTGGAGAAGTCTGCGTTCACGTCGATTGACCCCGCGCCACCTTTGCCAACCAACACTGAGTCCAAGATCGACAAGTTGCAGGCCATCTTGAACAACCAAGAAACTCCGTTGTTCGAGAGATACAGAGCGATGTTCAGATTGAGAGACTTGGCCACTGATGAGGCCTGTCTTGCGTTGGCCACTGGTCTTGACGACCCTTCTGCTTTGTTCAAGCACGAGATTGCTTACGTTTTTGGTCAGTTGTGTAACCCTGTCACTGTCCCATCTTTGATCAAGGTCTTGCAGGATGAGAGAGAGGCCGGTATGGTTAGACACGAAGCTGCCGAGGCTTTGGGTTCTATTGCTACCGATGAGTGCTTGCCTGTCTTAAGATCTTTCTTGAATGACAATGTTGATGTCGTCAGAGACAGTGCCATTGTTGCGTTGGACATGTACGAGTACGAAAACTCCAATGAGTTGGAGTACGCCGTCAAGACCAACTAATGGAACACCAATGATGTTAATAAGAAATTCGGGGGAAATAAATGTAATGCGAACTAAACATACTGTAAGTGCCGCGGCGTATCCGAGTGGGTGATGCCAGTCTACTGTTGTCACACGTTTAACGATTTGTATTTTGAGTATGCAGATTTTTCTATAGTACAGAGGCCGTAACAGGATACCAGCCTAGTTGTTGGTTCTGAAACGGTAGCCACATCCAGTACATGTGTAGAACACAGTGGCACCTTCATCGGCAGATCTTAATTGCAAAGTATGGTATTGCATCTCTTCGTTGCCACACTTTGGACATTTCTCCTTGATGGTGGCACCTTCCTCGATCTCGTTGTTCTTCAACGTGGTCTTAACCACCGATCTCTTTAATCTCAAGGACGATGGGAAAGCGTCCTCGGAAGATTTGGTAACGACCTTCAAGTCGGCAAACTGTGAGCTTTCGTAAGATCTGTGACAGACGCGGCAGTCCAAGGTGGGTTTGGCACTGACAGTATCTAACAAGTTACCGCAGTCATTGCAGAAGATCAAAGAGCCGACAATGGACATGGTTTGCTGAAGGTTTGGAAGTTGGTGGGTGAGATTCTCATCTCAGGTTGGTGATTTTTTTCTGGCCCGGTATACTGGTCGCACCCACCCCCGGAAGTCGCCGAAATGCTCATCCCATTTTACCCTCGTTTCTCACCCAGTACATCGAGTCTTTTCTCCAGGTCCACTTTTCCACCCCATCACATCCACCCCCCACATCCACAACCATGAGGCAAAAGAGAGCCAAGTCGTATAAGAAGCAAATGAACTTGTATTTGCACACGTTCAAGTTCAGAGAACCCTTTCAAACCATTGTGGATGACGAGCTTGTTCTCACCTGTGACAAGGCGTCGTATGATTTGGTCAAGGGCCTCAACAGAACCATCCAGGGCGAAACAAAACCAATGATCACCCAATGTTGCATGGAGGCCTTATATACCACGAAAAATCAGAGAGCAATCGACATGGCCAAGAGATTCGAGAGACGTCGGTGCAACCATTTTAAGGACCCGAAGCCTCCAGTGGAATGTATCCAGTCGGTGGTCAACATCGACGGTGTCAACAAGCATAGATACATTGTCGCTAGTCAGTCGATGAAGTTGAGAAGAAAACTTCGGGGCGTTCCCGGCGTTCCTTTGATCTTTATGAACAGATCGGTCATGGTCATGGAGCCAGCATCGGATGCTTCCCAGAGAGCTGCTGTGATGCACGAAAACGCCAAGCTTACAGCCGGCTTGAACCACTCCAAGGTTGGATACGTCGACAAGGAAGAAACAGAAGAGAAGAAACAGCCGGAAGAACCCAAGACAAAAAAGAGAAAGGGGCCCTCTGAGCCAAATCCTTTGAGTGTGAAAAAGAAGAAGGCAGCAGCGCCTACTCCTGCTGTCCAAGAACCCAAGAAAAAGAGAATCAGACGCCACACCAAGTCCTCGACTGAAAATGATGCCAGTAACACTGACGGGTCTAAATCTATGGAAGGTGAGGGTGAAATTGCGGAGACCGCACCTTCAACTGAAGCTTCTGTTGAAGAAAAGATCCTGGAAGAGCCAGCTGGTCTGTCTGATTAAACAACAGAAATGTTTTTTTAAAAAAGAAAAAGCTAAAAGTTTATACACATTATTACCGCATACTATTCGTATTAACAATATCTATTGATTCTCTTGTTCTTGTAAAATGTCGAAGGCGTTCTTGGAAGATGCTTGCGGCTCATCCACCACCTCAGTCACCGTAACATTCGCCAGGTCTGTTTTGAGAATGTAGTCGGCACCCTCATTCACCAAACACATTTTGCAGTCGAACGCAATCAAATTATCTCTTAAAGTCTTTTTGAAGGTTTTCAGTAGAATGTATAATCTGTCTTCTCTCTCTTTGTCCATTAACTGGAAATCTTGATGGTAAAATACGAACGTGGACTCTTTGATCCATTGCAACTGCCAATGTTCCACTTCTGGGTATGATTTGACGATCGCTGCAACGTTCTTTTCTAATTCCTCTTTGGTAATTCCGAAAAACACATCACTTATAACAATCGCATTGAAGAAGGACATCTCAAGCTGATTCAATTTGAGATCTTCAAGCTGTTGCCTTTTTTGTTCAATTTCATCTTGTTTGTCCAAAACTTCTTTAACCGTCGAAGTCGGGATGACCGTCAATTCTGTGATACAGATGAATACTGATCTCAATGGTTCCTTATCTTGAGATTCGGAATACAATTTGTAAACCGCTGCCAATTCATGAATGAACGCACGCTGTGGGTTACTCATGGGTGGAAAATGCAAACTTTTTCTCGGGTTCAAGTCAGCCGCAATGCTGTCCTGATAATCACTAACAAAATTGCGCATAATCATTTCCATCTTCAGACACCAGGACAGTTGTCTGCGGAAAACTTTAAGAACAGTGTCTGGATAGGAGGAAACAAAGTCTGGCGTCATGTTGAAGATCTTTCTTAGTTCTTCTTCCCTCTTTGCTTGCAAACATTCCTCGTCGCATTCAAACACCGTTCCAATGGTAGTTTTTTCTGTGCTTGTGGCACCACATGCAACTCTTTTTGTGATCCTTCCACATCCACATGTAATCTCCACTTGTTCCTTGCATCTCAAAGCGTCACATGGCGTATTTTTTCCATAATGGCATTTCGTTGCGCACATATGAGGGCAATTCTTTCTGATCTTACGGCACATGGATTGACATTCGGAAACATTGGCATGGACTCCACTGGTACAGCCGGCATTACACGCATTGTTGCAATGGTGTCCACACTCTTTCTTAACGCTGCAAATCTTTCCACAAGACACATTTTGAACAGAGCATATGACATTTTTCAATTCGCTTGCTCCACAGTTACAGGTCTTAATAACAAGAGTGGTACACTTGGGACATGACACATCGTCCCCGTGACAGTTATGTCTTTCAGGACGGTGTCCACACGCGGTTTCTCTGACACATTGCTCGTGGCATTCAATTTTAGTGCCACATCTGACAGGTGCTGGAATGACTGTCTTCCCGCAATTGCAAACAAGGTCATCACTTGAAGACTCAAGACATTCACCACAAGCGCCACTATGACAGAGTGCTGGACAGTAATGGATTCTGCACAGTTTAAGCATGTTACATGTCCTCGTGCAAATATGGATTGGCTCCATTGTCAAGACCTGATCTTCAAAGCTTGTCCGGGTCCGGTTACGATAATGTTTTTTCATCTCTCTTTCCCTCTTCAAGGCAATTTGTTCGAATTCGCAACATTCTTCCCTGTGTGTGTGACGTCTACAGCTCAACGTAGCCATACACTTGTGGTGACATTTTGGGAGGAATCCTTGCTGCAAGCTCTTGCATGGAACAAGATATGATGAGTTCTGGCAAGAGCATTTGGTCTCAATAATGTTGAAGCACTCACAGGCGCCTTCGTGGCACTTGGCAACGCATGTGCATCCACACTTCAAGACCTTACCGCAAATTTGATCACATTCCGGCATTGGATCGGTACACTTGTTCCTGGAAAGAGACTCGCTCAGTGTCTTGCCACAGTAACAGGACTTGACATTTTTGGGGTCAAATTTGCATTCTCTGCTTTTCAGTGGCAATGGTTGACAATCTAATTCTTCAAAATGAACGCCACAGTTATAATAATCAATGGTGATATTCTTGCACTTAGCTCCTCCGATGAATTGTGTGTCTCTGGCCTCCTTTTCAACACATGGTTTGGGCATGATACTCAGGCATTCTAAGGAGATCTGTTCGTCCCCACAATAACAACGCACTGATACATTCTTTTTGCAGCTACCACAAAATCCCAGGTGACAGTCACCAATGGAACATTTGTGGCCCAATGCGCACACTGTAGTGTCGCATGGAGTGGCACATTGCCATCCGGTTTTATAAGGAGTAGCAAGACAAGGCAACTGCCTCTTGTGTTTTCCGCATCGGCAGGGCATAACTGGTCCCAAAGCACCACATTCGGGATGCTTCCCAGGATGGCAAACGGAAGAACACGCGTGGACACAGTTTGGGTATTTGGAATTGCATGGATTACCGCAGCTGAAGGGAATGAAACTATCAGCATTAGGGTTTGTGACACGGCCACACCAGCATGTAAACTTAGAAGGAAGTTTGGAGTGTTCAATATTACAAGCCGGACAACGCCAATTCTTCCGGTCTGTAGTTGATGATCCTCTGATGGCCCAATCTCTAATACAGTCAAGGTCATACACTCGGTAGCAGTTCTCACAAGACCAAATTTTGGAGTGGCGATCGATTTCACACGTACAGACTAAGCACACGTACGAACCGTCATCAATCTCTTGCACTATTGTGATTGATAAAGACTCGTCAACTGGCTGTTCATCGTCAGATTCGTCTGTATCCAGCGAAAGATCATTTTCTGAGGATTCATCTTCACTAACCTCCACAGAAGGTCCAGGAGTGTCTGAGGGGGATTCTGATGGTGACAATACACCAGGATCAACGTCAACCCCCATTTTCGGAGAATTTGATGTCGACGGTAGGCTCATCGCGGAATGAAGCTTGTCTATTATCTATTAGTGGCAAATCGCACTAATAGACAATTTTTGATAGTACTGTACCGAACAGACATGCCAGAATCGAACCACCAGCTACCGGATGGTTCAACTAAAAACACTCCATATGAGACGGTGACTACAAAATAGTATATTATTAAATCAATGCTATTATCGTCAAAACAATTAACATTAAGCTATCTACTTAAATTTATACCGGGGACGTCAAATGCAGTTGAGGTGAAGTCTCTTAGATACATCTTGCATCAATAGGGTGAGCCTATCCAATTCTCACACTCCTTCTCTTGAAAAAGTTCATGACTTTTCTAGCCGCGCTAGCCTCCTTGCCATTAACATAGGTGCTGTTGCTAGAACCAGATTTTTTCGATTGAGAAGATTTGTGGGAAGATGAAGATTCAACCCTCGTTTGCTCTCTTTTAACTGACGTATCGACCGTGGATAAATCAGCGGCCAGGTTCCCTGATCTCTTTTGCAAATGTGATGTAACATCACTTGTGGATGAATTTGTAGATCCACCGTAGAATGATAAGATGCTGAATCTGTTACGCTTCTTTTGCTCTTTCTGCTCTCGGGTAATTTCCCTAGATGCCCTGACACCCCTGTTGCTGTCTGTCCTAGAAACAGGGGTAGTTTCGCTCTTATACTCTTTTCGGTCATCTGCAATAGGGCTCACCTCGGGATTTTGCGGCTCCCCTTTTCTAGGCAATTTGTAAACCACATTTTCGCTTGGCGATTCGGCCGAGACAGCAAATGTAGGCAGTTGGTCGATTTGAGGGGTTGTTTGCGGTGGCCGAAGACTGGTGTCTAGTTTAGGAATCCTTTGAGATTTCACAGCATTTCCCTCCTCGGTTTGTTGCCGTACTGGGCTGTGCAGCTCGGTCAACTCAAGGGCATCCATTCTATCTTCTAAGTAGCTCAATACGGAGTTCCTCTTATTTTCGTGTGAGTTGAGATCTGAAGTTAAAACGCCATTGACGTTGATAGGGGTCACCACCGAGTCACGTCTAGTCATACTTCTCGATCTGGCAGTCTGAGAGACGGGGCTACCATGAGCGGTACTCTCGTAGAGCGAAAACTCATCATTCTTGGTAGGAGATCCAGAAATCAACTGAGGAACCGAGAAATTGATAGGCTGCCCGATCTTCACGTAGTCGAAGAAGTTTGAAGCAGATCCATTTCCTAGGGACATTAAGGAAGTCATAGAGCCAGGGTGGTAAGATGTTGGTCTTGGTTTCTTATGCGACTGTGGAAATTTAGTAGCATCTTTCAGTGCTTCACTCAATTTCCCTCTCGCGGGCACAGGAGTATCACGAATCTTGTGTTCACTTGCTGTTGGGCTTTCAACAATTGTCGAAATTGTTCCAGTGTATGTTGTAGAGCGCGGGATGCCACCGTGGGGTAGTATCTGAGAGGCAGGATGACTCTGTTGCGCCTCATTTTCAATGGTACTATTATGCAAATTCCTTCCATGCTCAGTTACTACCGCCTTAAGGGCAATACTGGCAGATGGGTAATTGTTATTCTGTGAAGGATAATTGCCTGACATGGACGCAGATTTGGAATGGCCTCGGGCAAATATGAATTGGTTCAGTTTGACGGGAGAGCCGCTCTCAATAGATACCCGGGACACGTTAGATGATAGCACTGGCGTGGTATTACTCACCACTGAAGATGAGGATGGGGCCAAGTTAGTCTCACTAGAGTTGGTGAGGGCAACAACATTAGCAAACGATGAGTAGGTAGTAGGGTTGGAGTAGATAATGTTAGAGTTGGAAGTATAGGATCTACCGTTATTTTTGGTAGATCCTAACATTAATGCAGATGAATTGGTGGTCTCGCTAAACATAGAGAAGCGCTTATACTTGTTGTCAGTTGACGTTTGGGCCACCACGGGCGTTTCACGATCTTCTGAGTGGATCCTGTCCCATTCGGTTTGTCTGATAGACAACAAGTTGGCATGAGGTGCGAGCCACGGATGGTTTCTGATCTCATCCATGCCTATTCTCTTCTCTGGATTCGACACGATGATCTTCCGTAGCAAGTCTCTTGCGAGGGGAGAGATATATTCAGGGAAAGTAAGCGGAGTGCTGCAGATGTAGTGATATAACTTGACAATATCAGCACCATCCTCATTTTCCGCATCGTCATCAAACGGGAGATATCCCGCAAGCATGGCGTATAAAATGACTCCCAAAGACCAGATATCCACCTTCTTGCCCGAGTAAGGGCTTTGAGTCAACACTAACTCGGGTGCGGCATAACACGGGGAGCCACACGATGTCTTCATTAAATCGTTCTTTTCCTTATTATAGGAATTAACGAAACCAAAGTCCGAAATAATGATGTTTCTATGCTTGTCCAACAATAAGTTCTCGAGTTTCAAATCTCTATGGATCAACCCTTTGCTATGCATGTAGTCAACGCCACTGACTAATTGGGCAAAGAGCTTCTTTGCAACATTTTCCTTCAAGTACTTGTGTTGTAGAATGTAGTCAAAAAGCTCACCGCCAGAAGCGTATTCCAAAACAATTCCAATGTATTTGCCACTTTTCAAAACCTCAACCAAATTGACGATATTGGGGTGGTTGAGGAGCCGAAGGGAGTTTATCTCACGGTGAATCTTGATTTCCGATTCAGAGTCCTTCATGATAGTATCACGCTTGATCAACTTGATGGCAACCTGACTGGGATGTTTGCCGTCTTTACGCCATCCAAGCTTGACTTTGCCAAACTCTCCTTCGCCCAACGTGGACCCTAGGATATAGGCGCCAAACCGGACTTCCCGGTGAACCCGTTTTCCTGCGGACAGGGTGGTTGTGCTAGCAAAACTAGCCGGACGTTGTGAGGTTTGTTCGATGGTTGTTGATGCCATGTTGCTGATTAAGGTTTGCGGGAAGGGTGTAGTGGGTTAGGCGGCAGGAGTTAAGAATAACAGCTCACGGAAAGTGCTGCTCACGCCAACAAGGGAAACCAGAACCCTAGGATACAACAGTGGGAAAGAACGTGTTCACTCTCGGGTTGGAGGGAGATTTCACGTGGGGTTGAAATAAAAATCAGCTGTTTCAGCTTGGGATATTGGAAACGGTAACAAGGCCAAGGATCCCCGGGGTGTTGGAGTAGATAATACGGAGCTAAGATAGCAAACGGCCAGCTGAACGAGAAACGTGAAAAGAAGAAGGTGTATAAACAACGGGTTCTGGGGTGTAGCGAATCTATGGGCTTTTTTCCGCCTGGTTTGCGGCTGTTTGTTTGTTGTGGAAAGTACCGGATGCGGTAGAGCCCACGCATAACCTTCTGTGTGCACACTTAGCCACTGCGAAGATAACCCGAGCGACACATTTTCGGACTTGGTCCCTGCATTCTATTTACACGGTGCTGGAACAGGTTACCGTCAATCCGGGGAAACGGGCCACACCAGAAGCCACACGGGATTCACCAATACGATAATATGGGTGGCCCACGTATATGTGACGACCAAAAAGGGCAAATACTCGGGTTCCTTTCACCTCCGCCTGGGGAATGCATGCGCAGGAGGTTTCAGATGAGCATCTCCTGAGAAATGAGACAGATTATGTGCCATGGGAAAACCCACAGGGATTGCCCAAGTTTAGCGGTGCTCGTGGCGTTTGACGTGTATCTTGTTATGTCGGCTATGCCACTAGAGACATGGCATCGACTATAATGTAGAGTTTATGATGTATCTATTCCAAGAGACGGAGGTGTGGAGTAATGTTCGCGGAATTAACTGATTTTGCCTAATTTGAAAGAAATCAGTTAAACCTTCATGGACATCAGAGAAAAAAAACGAAAGAGAACACGGATCTCACGTTAAACGACGAAGAAAACTCATGCAGCAACACCGGAAAGCAATTACGATGTGGTTATTGCCGACTTTGGATTGTTCAATTTAATGGGAGAACCCAGCCTCCGCAATTAGTGTGTGCTATACATATTCCCAGGCGCGGCGCGCGCGGTTTACGCGTTTTCACTACTACCGCAACACCTTATTCACAAAATGGTCTCCAGATCTGCCCGTACAACACCTTCGGGGTTGGATACGCAGATAATATCCACAGTCAAAAAGCCCATCCCAACAAAAGAGCTTCTCGCTCGTCTCCAAAAATTGGCCGACTCTCTTTCTGCCGTTGACCAAAACAACGTATCGCCAGACTCATACAAGCAGATCGCGCATGACTTGGGCAACAAGAAGCTCTTGAAACATCAGAACTTGGGTATTCAGGCATTCACCTGTTGCTCCATAGCTGATATATTGCGGATATATGCCCCCGAGGCACCATACACCCCAGAAGAGCTTTCGTCTATCTTCTCTGCCTTCTTTGTTCAATTTTCCCACTTGTGGGACGAGGGAAACGCGTACTTCTTGCAGCAGAGCTACCTCCTCAAGAGACTCGTGGAGGTAAGATCCATTATCTTGGTGGCTGACTTGCCAGATGCGCTGCTGTTGATTTCAACTATCTTCAACACAATGTACACTCTCGCCTCCAAAGGATTCCCGACCAAACTAGAGCCCATAGCCGCAGATATGCTTGCGGAAATAATTTCCGAGGCGGACAGCGTGCCACGCGACGTTGTTTCTCTCGTATTGAAGAAGCTCACATCTGCCCCGCAGAAGGGGTTGACTGGTTCGCTGTCCAATATATCTAATCCAGGTTTCGCATTCTCCTTGGCAGTTTGCGAAGCCAATGTTGATAAGCTATCACGCTTGGTAGCTCAGCTATTCTCTGAGATGTTGGACGATAGTGCAACGTCAACCGAGGAGGGGGAGATAGATTATGAGGCATCTTACCAAACCCTAGAGAAGATTCATTCGTGGTCTGTTCAGATTTGGAGAAATGTCCCGGACTTGTTAGGCTCGGTTATGGGTTTAATTAATGATGAGTTGAATTCAGACTCGGAAAAGATACGGATTTTGGCAACGACTACCATCGGAGACATGATTTCCAGCTCCCTAATTGGATTTGTGGATAGCAATGTGGCTTATTTTGTCAACAAACACAAGAATACGTGGAACTTATGGCTCAAAAAAAATTCAGATGCATCCTTTGCTGTTAGAGCGAAGTGGGCCGAACAGGTTTCTTCCGTATTGGCTTCCACCTCTGTTACATCTGACATGGCAAACGACCTCAGTAATGGACTTATCAAGTGCCTTCGCGATACACACGAGAAAGTCAGATTCGAGGCGTGTAAATCGGTGGAATCTCTTCCATTCCACGTCTTCACTAACAGACTCTGCAACGAGAATGTTTTGACAACCTTATTACAACTCACCAGAGAAAAGAATGCTGATATCCGCAATAAGGCGATAAGAATCACGGCGTTTGTCTATGATAATCTTCTCAAGCAACTTTCAAAGCATGAAATAACTGACTTTGGTAGTTTGGATAACAATGTAGTGCAAAAGTTGGAACAGGCCATTTTGAAGGATATACCAAATACCCTACTTCAACTTAACTACATTAACGATAAATCAATTAATGCGTCTGTCGATGTGGCTTTATTTGAGAGATTATTATCTTTTGAGGATGACTCTAGTGTTCGAGTTGAAAGGCTCTGCAAATTTTACAAAATTTTAGATGCAAGGTCAAAAGCGGTACTTGTGGCATCATTTAAGAGGCAAAGAAAGTTTTCTGAGACAGTTGAACAGCTAATTAAAATAACCGAGTCACTTATTTCGAACGAGAGAGGCAATTCAAAGAATGACGGGGATTTCACGGATAAAGAACTGCTTCTTGTCAAGATTGATAAAATCATCCAGTGGGTTTCAGTTAGTTTTCCTTCCAATTTCAATACTGTGGCATGCCTCGAAAGATTTGTTGGTTTGAAGAATCCTCGTTTTTTTACCTTGATCTCAAATTGTATTCTGGCAAATTCAGATTACAAAACGGTTAAAAATTCTATCAAAGAGCTTCTCAGCAAATTAGGCGAGCCAAAGTCCCTCAAATCATCGGATGATTATTCCCGCGTGACAACAGCTGATATGTTATCGAACATGAAAATATTGCTCTACAGATCATCCAACATTTTTTTCAACAAGTCCAACGTGACTGAACTATTGAAAATTTCCAGAGATATCAAAAATCCTCATTCAGAAACTTCGAACGAATTAATAAGCATCGTTTCTTCTATCTCTCCTGAGGTATTCAAAACTCACATCAAGATCATTACAGATGTCGTCATCAACAAAGGTCTAAGTGTAGAGCTGTCATTTTTGAGATCATATTATCATTTCCTCAAAAAGTTTCCCGCAGAATTTCCCGATGACCCTGAAGCTGTGAAGCTGTTACGGGATTTAGCTTTGAATGGATCTCCTCTTCAAGCAAAATATGCCGTGAAAGTGACCGGATGCTCAGAAAGTAAGGAACTCGCCATTTCCAAGATAACGGAAGAAATATTACCGCTAGACCCGAAATCTAGACTTTTTGGGACGAGAATTTCCAGCTTGGCTGAGATATATTTGATTGACCCTTTGTCCTTGGAGCAATATTCACATGAAATTAACTCTGTGATTGTTGAGAATGTTTTGAGATGCAACCGGATTGATGATAGCCAATACCATTCTCTCCTGCAAGATACCTGGATCGATGATGAATCCTTGTATCAAGAGAAGTACTGTTTATTAACGGAGAAATTGATGTCTTTGCGCCTTATCATGAATCGAATTAGAGTGGCAGCAGATACGAATAATGACCCAGTTTCAATAGAAAAGGCTTTGAGATTATTTCTTACAATAATCAGCAACAGTGGTGAAATTGTGAAGGTGAAACTGGGCTCTCTTGCTACGCCTCTATCATTCCAAAAGAGGCTTAGGCTTTATGCGGGAGAATCCTTACTCAAGCTTGCGAAGTACCCTCATCTAGACCAGCTAATTGGTTTTGGAACTGTTTCAAAACTTGAAAAGTTGGTTCACGACGAATGTAAAGAATTGAGGGAGCACTTTTTGAAAACTTTGAAGAGATATTTGGTCTCAAACAAAATCTCAGAAAAATTCCTCCACTTGGTTTTCTTTGTTGGACATGATCCAGACGAAACTATAAAGAACGACGTTATGACTTGGACTCGTGCATTCCACAGAAGGTTACAGTCCAAATCTGAAATTGTTTTTGAACGGATAATAGTTCGGCTAATTCATGCAATTTCTCATGATGAAAGGTTTGTGAAATTTCTCTCCGGGACTACAGATGCTTCTCCCCAAGACGAAAATCCGCACGTTAAAGCATATGTTTACATTCTGAGATTTTTTTCTTTTTACTTAGAGGCAGTTGCTAGCGAAAAAAATGTTTCGCTACTTTACTATTTTGCTAGCCGGGTCAAGCAGTACAGAGATTCGCAAATAGAACAGGGCTTGTATGGATTGGAAACACCACCTGCGGAGGTGATGAATTTATACCGAGTTGCAGAATTGGCCCAATTGATGATAAAGGAACTCGCCGACTCGAAAAACTGGAATTTGCAAACATATCCAGGAAAAATGAAATTGCCTTCCGATATTTATGCGCCTATGGAGGATTATCAAGAAGCACAAGCTACAATCTCGAGAATTTATATTACAGATGAAGTTCAAATCGAATTACGCCAACATCTCAAAAAGATCATGGGAAATACTGCTTCTAAGCGCAAGGCCGTGGTTAGGGCGGCCCCAAAAAAGAGACAGAGAACCATAAAGCCAAAGAAGTCAAAAAAGAAAAAGTATGAGAGCGACGACGAACTCCAAGATGATGTCTCTACTCCTGCTGTTATTAGGCGAAGCAGCAGAAGATCAACGACAAAGGTTCTGTACGAAGAATCTGGCGGTTCAGATTCAGAAGAGGAGGTATCACAGGATGATTCCGATTGAAGCGATTGATTGCCAAAAGGTAGATATTATTAATTCATACACATTAAGTGCGTTTAAGCCTCCATTTCTTTAAGTTGATTTAAGTTGCTCTTGGATTCGTAGTCATCTCCTAAGATTTCCAATCTAGTGGCCGCTGGGAATGACTTGTCCTGACCCAATTTGGCCCAGCTCCGTGATAGGAGGACCAACAATTTCAAACCTTGCTTTCGCCAATTGTTAACCACCAGAAGGGCGGCAGCTTCCCACCAATTACTGCAAACCACATAATGAACATTGGACAAAAGGGATTTGTCAATATTAAGTAGCCTGGCAGCAAATTTCCACTCCGCATCCAAGCTAAAGAAAGGAAACTTGGACGACTGTTCTAGGCGCGCCATTACGGCCCATACAGAGCAAATACCACCCACACGTTCCTCATATTTCACCTCTGATTCCCACTTACTATCATTTCTCCGCCAACCCATCCGAATACGTCCTTCCTCTGTATCAATAGGGCAAGAAAATCCAATGATGAAACAACATTTTTTGACAAACCGTGGACACAAATAGTCATATAGACCATCCAAATTATGAAGCAAATGCATACTCAACCTAGCTAATGGAAGGGCAGCGGTTGGTTTAACAGTAACTTCTGTTTCGGCCTGAGAGACAATGGCTTTGGAGATGAAATTCAAGATCCAATTATAGGCTAGCGCATTCGAAGATGTTTGTTTAGCGAGTTCAACAACATCCCGAGAAATTTGATTCAACTGGGACATGGAATTCGAGAGTTGTCCAAATTTGATATTAATTTTTCTCTTTAATGCGTTGACATTCTTCTTCAAATCCTTCGCTTCATTCATAGGTTTAATAACGTCTGTTTTGATGGAGTCAATTTTCTTTCTGTATTCCACCAATTGGCGTTCGATGTCGTTGAAATCTGTGAAGCCCTTGGCTTTTCGAGCAGCAGATTCTTGCTCTTTCTTAATTTTTTCCTTCAACTTCAATTTGTTTTGCTCAGCGAGCGCCTTCGCTTCTTCTGCTTTCTTCTGCTCTTCTTCGGCCTTTTTCTTCTCCTCTTGTTCCCGCGCAGCGTCTTCTATCGCCTTCAATCTTGCTCGCTCTTCTGCAGCTTTTTTGGCTTCAGCCACCGCCTTGGCGCTTCTCTCAAGCTCTTCTTGAACTTTACGCTCTTCTTCCGCCTTAAGTTGTTTAAGTCTCTCTTCCTCTTTTCTTCGCAAGGCCTCTTGATTGGCAATGATCTGAAGGACCTCAGATTGCAGTGTGCTCCAAAATTGAGTGAAGTCTTCGTCTATGAGAGCCTCACTGTTCTTGAGACGCTGCTTCCTTTCCTGATTCAAATCGTTTGCGGCTCTCATATTAGATGACCATTCATCCTTCATCTCCAGAAGATGGAAAGCCTCCAATTTTCTAAAGGTATCCGAGAGAAGATCTATCGGAAATAGATGAGCCGGTGGGGCAGAAGATTGCTCAACTCGTAGGTTCGGAATGAACTTAACATCTTTCGGTGTGGCCGTCACAGGTGCAGCATGTACTTGGACTTCGGAAGGCAAGCTGAATCTCATAGGAAAGTACACCTCTAGATTATGTTTGGAGCGTTCTACAACAGTAGGTAGCAGCGCATGTGGTGTACGGATGTGAGGCCAATTCGGGATACCTTCAAATGGGTTTCGCCTCCGCCCTGGCACCGACTGCTGCCAATAATTTTTCTTCGAATGAGCACCAGCCAATAAAAGCTGGTTCCGAAGGTCGGTATGTTCTCCTGTGGAAGAGTCTATGGGGAACATTGTGTTCAAGGTGTATCCACGGTCTCATGTGTGCAGTACGAACACAAGGTGAACCGAGAAAAAGTCAAATTTTTCGTGAAGTCAGGCCGTCTTCAAGTACACCATTCCGTGATGAACAAGCTGTGGGCACGTCTATTTTCTACCTCCAGGGTATCTGGCAAGCCAGGGTATTCTACTGTGGAGCCAGTGCATCATCTTGTGAAAATTAACAAAGCGGCGTTGAGCCCAAAATACCAACCTTTGTTGATTGCCAAGGACGACATCGAGTCTGTTGGTTACAAGCCTACCGAGATTGGTCAAGACAGACTTGCTGAACACTACCAGAACACATTACAAAGCGACTTGTTGTTGCACTTCTACGACCATGAGGGCCAAGTGATTGAAGGTGCCAAGAAGAGAGAATGGGCCACTGACTCCCCATACGCTTTGTACCGTAACATGAAGAAACCAAAGGGTGTTGGCCGTGCCACCAAAGACATCAAGCCGATCGGCCCAAACAACATTCCTCAGCTCACAAGTATCTCGATCAACTTGTACAACAAAGAGGCTTTGGAGGATTCGTGGCTCAACATCTCCAGTAAATTGCAAGTTGCGCAAATCACCAACGTCAAAGCGAAGCAGTTGTACAACAGATCCAATATTTTGCCCTGGAAGGTCAGAGAAGGAAAGGCCTGTGGCTGCAAAGCTGAGTTGACCGGCAGAGACATGTCTCAGTTTTTGAGCACTTTGACGGAGTTGGTTTTACCCAGAGTCCGCACCTTCCAAGGTATCAAGAACACCTCTGGAGACAACAACGGAAACATCACTTTTGGATTGGATCCAGAGGACGTCAAGTACTTCCCCGAGATTGAAAACTTCCAGGAGTTGTTCCCCAATATCTTTGGTTTCAATGTCACGTTCAAGACCACGGCCAGAACCGACGAGGCGGCCAGAACCTTATTGAGTTCGTTGGGCTTGCCATTCTACGATCCTGCATAAGCCGGTCTTCCTTGTAAATAGATTAATCCACCCGCTGCCAATGATTGCTTCCCCAACCATAACGGGGCCGACTCCGATGTAGGTGTGTATAAAGTTTGCAACTGGCTTCGGTATGCACTGGCATCCCCGATCCTGCGCCGTGTATTAGGTTCGCATGGGTGGAAACGCGTTTTTAACGCCAACCAGTGCCGCTTCCGCTTGTTTCGTCTCCATGTCGTTGATATCCATAGTTCACGACTTTGCGGTTCTCTACTCGACGCGAGTACACCAAAAAGAAAAAAGATGGAGCGATGGCAGACTCCGATTCTACGAATTCAACAACAAACTCGAGGTGGTGTCCGAAGAACAGGCACTTGTCATGGTCGATTTCTATCCCCAGAACGCAAAACAACCGTTGGAGTCGGGTGTATTTGCCGATGGAACAACTTATACTTTCCCTAGCGGCAAGATGGTGGTTGAGTTTTCCGAATACTTGGGATGCACCGAGCGTGATGTATCGAAGGCATTCTCTCGTTCCGGTACTCCTCACGTCAAGAGGGAAGAAGGCTCTCCAGTTTTAGTCACCTCAAAGCACATAAAAACGGTATCAGTAAAGTTAGAGGAAAACTCGACCCCAACAGTAAAGCGCGTGAGGAGAGTCGGCCTTGCCAAACCTAAACGTCAAAGCAAGCAACTCGAGCTTACGAGGTTCATCAATCCCGTCCGGCAAACTGTCGAGGACCGTCTCAGAAGAGCAATGGGCCATTCTTTCAAGACCCCAAGAATTCCACCTGGGAGCAACAATCTCACCAGAAGGCTACATACGGAATTGGGAATCGCCTCCAACGGTAACCCACTGCCGCCGTCGCGGGGTAATTTCAGCAATAGTGAAATTATTCCACAGAGTGACGCACCAGTAATCAAAGAGGAGAACAGGGATTATTATTAGCGTGAATGAAATACATGACCAACGATTGTGGAGAATAAAATGCGTGGGAAATATTGCGGGGCATGATCAATAGTGGGCAGGATAGGAAATGGTATTTGACGAGAAGAGCAAGCAAAACTACGTCGGTGTACTAAATGGAGTATGGCTGAAAGTAATTATAGGTATAATAACGACCAAACATATCGTAACATTGTAAGCTATTGCATAGTAATTGGCTTGACAGAACAATAATTATCTTAGACAAGCCGCGTTCGGAATAACTATTCCCCCACCTAAATGGCGTATTTTGTCGCCCGCATAACCAAGTGCGCTATCGATAGATAATGCAGGCTCCTATGCTCCTATGCAAATGAATAAATGTTTTGCACCCCATGCCGCCTCAAACCCCACATGTGCATGGCTACTGAAGATGCGCAATTTCAGCCTTATCTACTGTCAACCGCGAAATCAATTTGAAGCACCTCCGAGAGGAAAGAGCCAACTTTAGTAGCAATTTCGAACAAGGCTCGACATCTACCCAAAAATTATCATTCATTGCTGTTGGCAAGGTCTTGCAAAATATTTCTTGGTATTGTTCATATCTCATTCCTTGCACCACAGAAACGCTTGAGTTGCCCCAACGTGGGTCTAATAAATCGCACACGTGTAGGAAGAAGCCCGCTAATGTAGTGTTCTGCATAAGAATCTGCATAAGGCCCACAACCACCAGCTACTCCACCCAGTATTGTTTCCTTTTACACCCAGACAATATATTTAGAGGCTTCTGCTGTTTTCACTGAACACGAGTTTGACGGTTCAGATTTATTTTGAAGTTTCCCCTTAACTAATATCGTGTGCTACCAAGTCACCTGATCTACTCTCGTTTCCGGCCGTTCCAACAGAAACTATATCGCATTAATTGAAATTTTTCACAACAAGGTGTTTCTTTTACTTGACAACCCATAACTATAAGTCAAGTGGTAGAACCTCCTTCCAAGAATTCATACGCCCATTTGAACGAAAGTGTATTCGCAACCCGCCAAGTTTCGCATCATATATTTAGCATTTCCCAGATCACTCCTTCGAACCCGTCGTTGATGGCCCGAGATTCAGATTAATGAGTTTGGTACTCTCTCCGCATTCATTTCAAATGTCGACTACAACTTCAGCTTGTACAACGCCCATTGTGGAAACAGTCCATGTTTCGCCACGTTTAAATCCACCGCCACAAAACTATCATGAAGCAAACAGTTATGACCTGAAAAGAACACGCAACAGGAACAATCAAATACACGGGCCAAAAGAAGGAGCTCGCATAGATCCTTTCCTCTCTCAGTACCTCAAGCCTCAACAAACGGATGTGTTTCAGTCTTATCGCAAATTCTTGTGCAAGCAGGTCCATGTCAAGAATATTGGTTTCTACGATAACTACTTGATAAATCGCAATTTCGAAGCAACTCCGCCGAATAATCATCTTCTCAAGAAGAGTTTTGTTGACCGCAAACAAGTCTTCTCTCCTCTGAAGAGTGCTGTTGAGCAAGATGACGAACAGATGACCGACGAGGATGCGCAGGCGATATCCAGAAGAAGGCGTTTCACAGGAAGTGACCAGTCGACCCCTCTTGTTCCATCTAAAAAGGTCCAGTCCAGGATTATGACAAAGTGCCTTCCAGAAGAATTTATGCAGTGTGATATTGATGATTTGGTTATCTTAATTTCAAGAATGCTCCAGTCCCTCATTAACTTGAATGATCGAAGTGTGCCCGAATCCATTGCTAACCCGTTGCATCCTGACGCGTCAAACGCTTCTTCTGGAATCCCTGAACAGAGAAGCAAGTTATTGACCAGATATCACTCCCGTTCGCCTCCGGCTATTTCGATACAAACTTACCTTGCTAGATTGACGAAGTTTAACAATTTCTCGCAGGCAACATTGCTCACAACGATATATTACATTGATCTCTTGTCTCACAATTATCAACCATATTTTACGTTAAATTCATGGACGGTCCATCGCTTTCTTTTGGTCGCAACCATGTTGGGCCAAAAAGCATTGGAAGATTATTTCCACACCAATGATCACTATGCTAAAGTGGGTGGAGTTGCATTAACTGAACTCAACTGTCTAGAGCTTGATTTCTTGGATCGTGTTGATTGGAAACTTGTCCCGGCCAAGCAAATCCTGAACAACAAAACGTCCATCAAATACTACAAAGAGGTACTTGCTTTGTACTATGTGCAATTAGTGAACCTCATGGAAAAGAATGTCTCGGATCTTGAAAATGTGGTGTATACATTGACCCCACAGCACTCTAATCAATGAATAAATCCGTTGACGTTTCTTAGAAAAAAACATTTGCATTTATCTTTTTACAACATATTATTACGGGTGACCAGGTATTAGGAGAGTCGCCCAGTCGGATTATCAAATTATGAGAATGGCATCTCATGAACGGAGTAGGAATTACATATAAAAAATCTACATGTTGCTACATTTCATTATGTTCTAGTAAATTTTCTTATGTTACTTAAGGCTGAAGAACAGAAGACGTTCCGAAATCGGCTCTTCCAGTACAAGTGAATTCAAAAATCAGTTTATTATCTAAAATCAAATGGGTTGGAGTAATAAATCAGTCATAAAAGTTCGTAAATATCAATCATCTGGGACAATCTCAACTCACAACCGTAAAACAATTAACCAAACATCAAAAACACAAGACAGGATAGAAAATGATACAAACACATCCATGTGTACCTCTCGTCTCCTAATTTGTCATGTAATTTCTTCACAAAGCATAATAAAAGCAATCATGACCGCTCATTGAGGTTTCAATAACTCAAAAGAGCAGCATAAATTCTTATCAACGTTCATAACAGCACCATAGTTGTCGAACTCACCACAATAATTTGGGGCCAGAAAAACAGTGACTAATTTTCTCTTATTGAAAAACTCGTATCCATCTTCAACGACCATATGGCCACGGACAATTAAATCCATATTGAATGTGGACAAGAAATGATCAACATGTTTCCTACCGAAGCAATATGAGACTCCCCGATCATTCTTGGGCCAATCGGTCGCTGAGAATGTCCTGACCAGAGCATCAGGGTCAGACCACAACAAATCCGCAAGAAGACCCTTATCTGGAATGTCAGTAGGTCTCTGAATTTGTTCAATCTGTCTCATACTCTTTAGGTCGGGAGATAGTCCGCCATGAATACAAAAAATCTTGTCATTAATCGTGGCTGCAATCGGAAGAGTGTTAAAAACGTCCACAAAGCTTTTCCACAATTTATGACTACCTGATATTAAGGGTAAACGTCTCTTGCACTCGTCATAGAAGCCATAAATTTTTGTGATGTTAGCAGATTCGTGATTTCCGCGTAACATGAAAAAGTTCTCCGGGTACTTGATTTTGTAACACAACAATAGTAAAATGGTTTCCAAAGACTTGTAACCTCTGTCAACATAATCGCCCAAAAACAAATAGTTCGTGTAGGGTGGATAGCCACAAGAATTGAAAATTCTGATCAAGTCGTGGAATTGTCCATGAATGTCACCTACAATTTTCACAGATGGGGCCAACTTTAACAAAGTGGGCTGTTGCATGAAAACGGATCGCGACTTGGCCAAGATGAACTTAATCTCTTGAGAAGTCAACCCCAACTTGTCTTTCTGTTTGCGAGATTTGGAAGAGCCACTTGTTTGCTTTTTCATGCCGACAGCCAACAAGCGGTCAATAACTTGGTCCAAGTCAATTTCCAGGCCCTTGCTAACCGGAAGCAACGGAGGTGAAGGGGAATCCTGTGTCTTCAGTTTGTGCAACGACCACGAGTTCTGGACTTCGATTTTGGGGATTGGCGTATTCTGAGACGAGGAAGACTTGTCCTTCTTGTAACTGGAACTTCTTCTCGAGATCTTGGCCCTTCTGGGCTCTGGTGTGGACTCCGACGACCCTTCAACAATAGGGTCCAAGCTGGTTTCCAGTGACGTTGGAAAAACACCAGCCTTGACGTTCACTGGTGAGTTGACCAAAGACGCTGACAGGAGCAGAGACTCGTCCTTGTTTTCACCACTTGAGGTGAACACCGGAGAGATTGAAAAATCGGCGCTTCTCAGGCTGTCAGCCGAAGAGCCGTACTCGTTTTCATACTGAGTGTCTTTCCACTTTTTCGGAGAGTGGCTATCATTCTGGCTGCTCAACAAAAGAGCCATGGACGCGTCGATGTCGAAATCATAGTGGGGGTCGCGAGAAGACGCAGGTTGCCGTTTTCTCCTGAGCGAACCCTTGGTGGATGGTATGGTTTGGGGGCTTGTTTTGATGTTTAAAGCATTGTCTTGCACGGTGCAGTTGGATGACCCGCGGTATAAAATTTCCCTACCGTTACCGGTAGGTCGAGATAGCGCAGGTGATGACTCGTCAGTTTCGAGTTCACCAGCAGTCACCCCGGAAGAGGTGCCGCCACTCAGGCTTGCGCTTGAGGTATTCGGTAGATCATTTTTGGAGGGGTTATTTCCCATATTTATGGCCGCGCGATCAAAGGATTATAAGGTTGGCTGAGGAAGAGGGGGGCAGAAGTGAAGCGAGAAGGAGGGGGTGGAAGTTATTGGGAGTTAGTAAGCGGGATTCCAAATTTTGCGTGGCACAAATTATTGGGTCGTTCGGGAACCGCAAGGTGTGCACAAACCGCTGGGGTTAAGATAGGCCAGGAGGATCTTGATAAGCAGGACGGAATTATTTCCCGTGGGAAGGGATAAGAGGTTGTTTGGCAGTAAGTGGAGGAGAAGGGAGCCGTGGATGGAAGTGGGAACACAAAAAAGAAAAAACGGGAAAATCCGAAAGGGAAACTGGCCCGGCTTTAAGAGTGGGCCCCGATCGGATTTCGGATCCTAATACGGAATCAGGTCGTGCAGAACTGAGATTGGCCGATACGACTGGCTGCGCAATTTAAGGTGATATCCCCAACAGACCAACCACCAATTTGGCGTTTATAATTTCTAGTTTTGGGTGTGGACTGTAGAACCCAAAGATGTATTTCGGACGTCGGCGTTTTTTTTTTTTTGTTCTGCCAATATTTTGGCGTTTTGATCATTGGTGGCGATATTGACCATCCACTGCAAATTTGACGTTCCAGCGTCACAAGTTATAGGAAGCGGTACACCCAAAAATACCGGTCGGGCGCAATAAGCCACTCTTTTCACCAAAAACAACCCCCTTTCCCCTTTCCCTTCCCCTTTCTCCTTTTATCCCTCCCCTTTCAGCCTACGTTCTGGTACGTTTGCGCCACTACCATATGCTGTTACGTACCTGACAATTGGTGCAGGTGGGTGCGACTTCCCCAGATTCAAACGCCATGTTGAAGTCTCTCTCTAGAATGACGCATTCGATCAAATCTGCCGGATGTCTAATCATTGGGGACGAGGTTCTCAATGGCAAAATTAGAGATACAAACTCATATGAGTTTGCCAAATATTGCTTCAATACGCTCGCAGTCCCAATGAAGAAAACCATTGTGTGCGGTGACGACAGAGCAGATATTGTCAGGTCGCTCGAGATTTTGCGGGACGAAAAGTGTGATTTTATTGTCACCAGCGGCGGCATTGGGTCTACCCATGATGATATCACCTATGAAGCTATTGCTGAGGCGTTCGGGGTGCCTTGCACTCTTGACACCGAAACGGTGGACCGCATGCGGGCCATTCGGGGAGAATACTTGAGCCTGCTTTCGGAAGCCCAGCTAAATTCCTTCTACCGGATGGCCACTTTGCCTCAACTGACACCTTCGGTGTCAATTCTGAAACTCTACACCGCATCGTCACTTTGGGTTCCTATTGTGGGTATCCAGGGCCAAGTGTATATCTTGCCTGGTGTTCCGGAGCTTTTTAACAAGCTATTGGTGGGACTTGGCGACCACGTGAAATCTAGAGTGGTGCTGAAACATTACCAGAGGTATTTTGTCCAGACGGCGACCGGAGAAAGCCACTTGGCTCCGTTCTTATCTGCATTACAAGACAGATGTGACGCCAAATACGGCATCCAGCAGGTGAAGCTAGGTTCATACCCCCATTTCTCGTGGAAATTGGTCACTATTAGTATTATCGGAGACAATTCTATCCCTGACACCGACTTGCACGCGGTTGTTGACCAGGTGATTGCTGGTGTAGGCGGGGGAGCAAAAGTCATCACTTCCGACGAGGAGGACTTTTACACCACCCACGAAAAATTGTAGCTTCACCTCGACATAATTTTAATCTTCACACGAAAGACATTAAGGTATTATGATTGTAACTATGAATAGAAAGTGTGCAACTCTACAACTTTTCAGAGAGCAACTTGGTGACGGTTTCAACAGCAGCGTCAATACCGGCGGCATTGTCACCCATACCTTGAACAACGTTGCCCTTACCACCAGCCTTACCACCGATATGAGAAGAAACAGCCTTAGCCAATTCAGTAGCATCAACACCCTTGCTGATAGCTTCATCGGAAATGTAGCAACCGTGGGCAACCTTGTCGGAAGAACCAGTGAGCAAGTAAAGAGACTTTTCCTTGTGTTGCTTCTTGATCAAGTTGATCGCCTCGGTGATGGCCTTCGCGTTAGCGCCAATTGGAACATGGGCGACAAAGAAGGCAGCCTTGGACTTCTCTTCGTCCTTCAACCATTCGTTGACGGCATCCAAAGTCTTCTTGGACTCCTCCTTTTGCTTAGCCTTCAAGTTGTCCTTGATGGACTTGTCCAACTTGTTGAATTTTTCGTTCAACTTTTGCTTGTCCAAAACGGAGATGGAAAGCTTCTTCAAAGCAACTCCCAATTCCTTCGCCTTTTGCTCCTTGTCGGCACCGAATGGCAACTTGTCGGCTGCATCCAAGTCAGCATCAAACTCCTTAGCAATTCTTTGAACCTCTTGGGATTCGTTACCAGTGACAGCCACAATTCTTCTGATACCCTTGGCAATACCAGATTCCTCAATGATGACGAAATCCTTGATCTCACCAGTCTTGGCAACGTGGGTACCACCACAGAATTCAATCGAAATATTGGCCCATTCTTGGTTAGATGGGTTGCTGAGCAAGTCAGCCACTGGAACACCGATAGACACAACTCTGACTGGGTCTGGGTAAGTCTCACCGAAGACGGCTCTAACACCGGAGATTTCCTTGGCCTTGGCCAATTGAACCTCTTCAGCGTAGACTTCCTTGTTGCTCTTGATGGTTTCGTTAGCAATTCTCTCAACTTGTTCAAGCTCCTTAGGAGTCAAACCTTGCTTGTGGGAGAAGTCAAATCTCAACTTCTCACTGGCAACCAAAGAACCCTTTTGGTCAATACCATCACCCAACACTTCTCTCAAAGCAAGGTTCAAGACATGGGTACCAGTGTGGTTGTTTCTGATAGGCCATCTTCTCAACTCATCGTAAGTAGAAATGACGGCGTCGTTCAACAGCAAAGCTCCCTCAACCAAAGTACCAGTGTGAAGAACGTAACTACCGAACAATTGAACGTTAGAAACAGCAAACTCGGCGCTACCGTCAATGACCAAGCTACCAGTGTCGTATTCTTGGCCACCTTGCTCGGCGTAGAAAGGAGTCTTGTCCAAAATGATGCCGAATTGTTGTCCAGCTTCAGCGATGGAGTCAACGAACTTAGAACCGTCATAAATAGCCACGATCTTGGATTCAATGTTCTCCAAGCCATACTTGAAAGAGTCGTCGGTCTTGGTGACGGAGACGTTGTTGTCCAATTCAGCCAAAGCGTGGACATCCAACTTAATGACAGAGTCACCTCCCTTGCTACCACTGGCCTTCGAAGCTTCTCTGGACTCCTCTTTAGCGATCTCGAAAGCGTCCTCGTCAATCTTCAAGCCAGCCTCCTCAGCCATCAATCTGGTCAAATCGACGGGGAAGCCGTAAGTGTCATACAATCTCCACACATCCTTACCCGACAAAGTTTGCTCTGGGGTCTTGGAAGCGATGATGGCATATTGCTCGAACAACTTCTCACCTCTGTCCAAAGTCTTAGCGAAGGACACCTCCTCTTCGATCAAGATCTCCTTCAACATATCCTTGTTCTTGGCGATCTCGGGGAAGATAGAAGAGTTGTTCTCAATGACAACATCGACCAATTGTTGGAAGAAAGATCCAATAGGGTAGTTCATGTACTTGCGGACGTAACGAGCACCTCTTCTCAAGATTCTTCTCAAGACGTAGCCTCTACCCTCGTTGTTAGGAACACCGCCATCGGAGATAGCGAAGGTCAAGGTTCTGACGTGGTCAGCAATGACTCTGTAAGCAGTGTCAATACCATCGACATCCTCAGCACCAAATTTGCCGGTGTAAGGTCTGACGCCGGTGATTTCTCTGATCTTTTCGAAGATTGGTTGGAACACATCGGTGTCGTAGTTAGAAGACACGTCTTGCAACACGGAGACCAATCTTTCGAAACCCATACCAGTGTCAATATGCTTGTTTGGCAAAGATCTCAAAGAAGAATCAGCCTCTCTGTTGTACTGAATGAACACAATGTTCCACACCTCCAACACGTTGGGGTCATCTTGGTTGACCAACGAGGAAGCATTTCTGCCACCAATTCTGTCGTAGTGGATTTCAGAACATGGGCCACATGGACCCTGGTCACCCATTTCCCAGAAGTTGTCCTGAGCGTTACCAGGCAAGATGTGGTCCTCGGCAACACCAACGGCCAACCAGAAGTTCTTGGCCTCCAAGTCAGGCTCCAAGCCGTTCTTCTCGTCACCCTCGAAGTAAGTGACGTACAATCTGTCGGCGTCCAACTTGTAGATCTCGGTCAACAACTCCCAGGAGTAGGCGATGGCGTCCTTCTTGAAGTAGTCGCCAAAGGACCAGTTACCCAACATCTCGAAAAAGGTGTGGTGATACGAGTCTCTTCCAACATCCTCCAAGTCATTGTGCTTACCACCGGCTCTGATACACTTTTGCGAGTTGACGGCCCTCTTCAAAGTGGCGAACTCCGAGGAGGGGTCCACGGTACCCAAGAAAATGGGCTTGTACTGGTTCATACCAGCATTGGCGAACAATAAGGTTGGGTCGTTGTGGGGCACCACCGACGAGGACGGGACAAAGTTGTGGTTCTTGTTTTTGAAGTAATCCAAGAATGTGGTTCTAACCGTACTAGCGGACCATGGGTGGGGAGGGGTCGACATCTTGCGCTTTAGGATTAGACTCTTGAGCATTCAACGAAGAACAGGCGCGAGGGGAAGAAATTTCTCGCGCCCTGGACCGAGTCTGCGGTGCACGGGTGTGATGTCCTCTCTGGACCAGTGGGACGGGCCGGCGGCAGGGACCAAAAACCGGCGGTTGGCGCCGGCAGCGGCGTTGTACTTGGCCAACGGAGCATTCTGCGGGAATTCCGTGGAGCCCCCAGGTCGGGCGAGAAAATGGGTGCAACTCCATTTCAGATGCGGCGATATTGCACGGGTGCACCACTATTTGCCAAAACAGGAATTTCCCCCGGCGCCCACCCGCCCCGGCGGCAGGCCGCAGCCATTGTTGGGGAAACTAGGTTTCGCCTGAATTGTTTCTTTTTCGCTCCGTTGTTTGGCCCCATTCTTCTGCCGCGCCCCACTGCCCAACCGGACTCCAGCCAAACCGCTATCTGCGTGTGCGACTTCCTAAAACAGGTGGTTAATTGCTCGTATTGCACGAGGTCACAACGGTGCATCACTTCGAATGTGCACTTCACCACCACCACCGCAAACCCCACCGTGCTTTAAGCCCACTTTCCTCCTACCGTTCCATCCCTTCCAACCCGCTTCAGTCCAACTTACCCCCCACGGCCTGTTTTGATGCCCTCCCCGCACACTTAAACCCACCTCCACACCTCCGCCAATGATTCTCATAGACGGGAACAAATACTCATGTCTGGAGTGCATTAGGGGCCACCGGTCGTCTCTGTGTCGCCACCACATGCGGGCCCTTCTCCAAGTCCGTTCCAAAGGACGCCCCAACTTCCAGTTTTCCCCGGGCAACAAAAACCACCGCATCGCGGTTTTCGCCGAAAAGGTGGCGGACTCGGGCGACCGGGACCCCAAAGACTGCAAAACCATGCCGGTGGTGATCCTCAAGACCTCGGACAAGCAGGTGATCGATATCAGCAACGGCCAGATTGTGGGGCCCTACAAGGGGAACTCCATCTCGTTCCAGGCCGCTAAGCCGGTGGTGAATGCTGACAGCTTTATCCACTCGTTGTCTTGCTGCTCCACGGGAGTATCGCGGACCCGCAAATCGTGCCGCTGCAACAAGGGGAAAGTGTCCAAATCCAAGATCCTCAAGTCGTATATTGACAAGAAAATTAAGCAACAAGAGCTCGGCGAAGTGGCCCGGTGCGACGACAAGGCGCAGATATCTCTGGTGCTGGCCCCGAGCGGCGGCAAACTGTGCTGCTCCAAGAAGAATCCGGCATTCCCCCAACCAGAACCTCCCACCAAGTTGAAATTGGAGGACACCGCCGAAGTGCCTTCGAACGACGACCCAGTCTCATTCCCTCCTCTTGCTGCGGTACCAAAGGATCAAATGTTCCGCAATATGGACAATGCCCCGTTGGGCTCGAACCACGAAATGCCCTTGTCCCTGCCCATTTCCGACCACCCGGAATCCAACCTATATGTTTCCAACTCCAACAATGACGTGTTCCAAGTCATCAACGTGCCCAACTGCTCTCTTCCCGGAACTTGCTCCTGCTCCTCTGACTGTGCGTGCCCCAACTGCATGACACACCATAACATTAATACGGACCCAAAGAACGTGCCCGGACTTGAGTTTTTGACCAACGACTCTCAGTTTGAGTCCAATCTTATTCTTACGCTGCACCCTCAGCTCCGAAACGACCAAAACAGCCAACAATACCCGGTCCATAACCTCGCTTCCTACCAAAACGTGCATGCACTGGAATTACCCCTCGTGAATGCTTACCATCCTTCTATGGCTCCTGCAAATTTGCACCCATACCACAACCAGGCACAGAATGGCTCCCAATTCCTACCCACGCACAACCGGCAAGATGGCCACATGGAACCCCAGTTTATGCCTTTGCCAAATGAGGACATGATGGGGAACTCTCAGTTCCAACCCCAATACCCGAGCGCTTTCCCCAGAGAATACGATTTCTACAATAATATACTTAAAAAAGTGATCGGAAGCACGATCCTGACCGTCGAAAGTCCGCCACAGCCGTCAGAAGAGGATGCGTCAAGCACTTGTGCGTGTCCCGAGGATAGCTGCGGGTGCAATAACTGCGAGACCCACGGGATCATCGATGGATACAAGTTGGATGATATATTCATGTCGAAAATACCATTGGGCGACTTCCAAAGAAACGAAGTTTACCGAAACTAGGGGAACACTACAACCCTACCGAACTATTCAATCTTCTAGGGATTTCCACTACCGTGTTATTGGGCTGGAACCGTTTGTGTCGGTTGGCCCGGGAAGACTGGACTTGCATATAGATGAGGGACTCACACGAACAAGAACCCGTGTACTGTATATATACTTTGGCTGACTTTGGAGTCATGGAACATTCTAGCAACTTCCACGAACCACAATAAAAGTCCGTACACTTTTCGTCCTCAACCTGGCCCCAGCAAAACCGCATTTCGGGACGCACACTAATTAGGACCCGCGAGCTTGCATACATTGCCAAAACAGGCGCAAATTGCTATCACCCATACAAACGCAAGACCTGGCCCAACCGGTTTTTCCAAATCTTTTTTTGTCGAGCATCCTTTTATCCAAGAAACCACCGACTTGCTTTTAAATGTCCTCCTTGCCGGATATGAACCAATCCGCAGATGCAGATGGCGACATTCACATAATTAATAGAGAACACGAGTTTCGTAATGATGTCCATCCCAACTTGACAGACCCTTCCGATACCCCGAATTTCCTCAATTCCTTGGAATTGCCATCTCCAACCGGACCCGCATCCACAAATGCGCTTTTCGACGACTTTAGCAACAGCAACGAGCATAACCAAAGCAACCAGAACATCCCAGCGCCCGCAGACTTCCAGTTGAGTCCCGGCACAACCGAATTTCTGAATAACCATAATGCCGAGATCAAATCAGAAGAGAAGCCGTTCAATGGAACCCTCACCCGCTTTTCCGGTGTTCTTCCGCCGCTCCAACCACTTTCAGAATCCATTATCGGAAAAGATGTGTCTTTATCCAGGGCTCCCATGTTGCCCGACTATGTGAAGAACGGCGTGAGCAATACCAGCCGGTCCCAAGCATTGTTGAGTACCATTCACAAGAAGAAGAAGGAGCCACAGGGCCCCAAAACCAGACCGGCGTTTGTCATGAAGATTTGGTCGATGGTTAATGATCCTGGCAATAATAACTATATCCGCTGGAACGAAGATGGACAGTCTTTCAAAGTGGTTCAACGCGAGGAATTCATGAAGAAGATTTTGCCCAAGTACTTTAAGCACAACAACTTCGCGTCCTTCGTCAGACAATTGAATATGTACGGATGGCACAAGGTCCAAGATATCAACAGCGGCACCATGAAGGAGGAAAAGGGCGCAGAAGAAATGTTACAGTTCAAGAACCCCTACTTTATTCGCGGAAGGGAAGATCTCCTCGACAACATTATCCGCAACAAGGCTGGAACTCACGAGAGTGAGACTCAAGAGAACAACAACATCAACTTCCAGCTCGTAATCAGTGAACTCGACCAGATAAAGCTCAACCAAATGGCTATTATCGAAGATATGAGACGTATGAGAAGTGATAACCAGACATTGTGGAATGAAAGTTTTGCTACCCGCGATCGTCACCAGAAACAGGCACAAACACTTGACAAAATCATGAAGTTTCTCGCTGCTGTCTACGGAAATTCCGCAGGAAAGATTTTTGAGGTGGAAAATGGTGCTGCGGATGCTAATTATGTGAACCATGTTGCACCCTATGCCAATGCTCCCAAACCTAACTTTGTCCCGGCTCAACAACCCCCACAAACTTATGCTCAACCAACTCCTATCCTGAGACCAAGATTGATGTTGATGGATCAGGCATACCAGAAAACACCAGTTTCGGATACTAATTCCCCATCCGTGGCCACCACAGGAGATGGTTCTGTGGAAGAAATCGTCAGAAATAATAGTTTCCAGGCTTCTCCCCAGGGTGACACCTCAGCCAACGTGAACAAGATATACCAGCAAATTATGAATCACGAACCCCCTGTTTCCTCTCCTCGCCACTTTTTCCCCGAGTTGAATAGCCCATTCCCTAGAAGCCCTTCCCCTGGTTCATTTTTGAAAATGAATACCCCAACCCAGGAACATCAAGCTGACTCACTTCAAGGCTTGGAACAGAATATTTACAAGCAAGGGCAAGCATTGCTGCAAGTTCAGGACTGGATCCAAACTTTGGCTAATAGACAACAGCAGCAACAACAACAATTACAACAGAGGAGAAGCCCTAGCCTCAGCGCAACCAATGATGGCGATTTCGAAGACTTCGATGTGAACGAGTTTCTTAACAACAACACCGTCAATTCCGCTCAATCACCTCAAAATTACAATCTACCAAATGATGACGGCATCCCCAATGATTACGGTTTAGATAATCCCGGCAAACGTCTTATCGAAGAAGTTCAGGAGGACCAACAAGGTGCAAACCCGAAGAAGGCACGCACTTAATATTTTTTTTTATAAGCTTTTTTTTTTTTTTGCATTCATGGCCAATTTTTGGTTCTTATTAATAAATAACTATTTGCGAGAAAAGGCAAATGTAAATTCATCAGGTTCATCCTCTCCCTCAGAATATCTTTCGTCAGCATTTATTCGCGTAGCAGCTGTTCTTGTACGAGTCAGAAAAGAAAACCCAGAACCGCGCTCGTATTCCGCATCACCAGAGTCATTTTCATCAGACACTTCCTCGTCAACAAAGAGTTGAGAAACCACTGGCTGAAACCCCTTGACATTTTGCATTTCTTTTTGAAAATCCTGTACTATCCGTTCCGGTGCCTGTCTGTTGGAATTTGCACCAATAAACCTCATTTCATTGAGCAGATTGTCATCAAAAAGCTGTAGATATGTTCTCGTAACATTACTAGTGGTGGCCGTCTTTTTCTTAAATGCTTTAAAATTGGGGCGGCCACTGTATCTTGAATCCACTTCCGAAATTTTAATCTTGGATTTTGGTACAACAAGATCCACTTCTTCCACAAGAACGAGTTTTTGCAATTCTTCATCTACCTTATCCGTCATTGATTCCATTTTAGCGGTCCTCTCAGACTCCTTCTTTGTAGTACGAATAGCCTCAGCCAATGATACTTGCGGAACAACCCACTTAGAGTTCTCGGCAATCTTCACTCTTTTGGTAGCAGGCCCATCATCACTTGTACCTAGAGATTTTTCTGTCGTGGTAAACTCACTGGAAGCTGGTTTAATAACTTCATTGTTGTCCAGTTCATTAAACTTATCTGAATTGGCTTGGGATGTGCCTTTAGAACTTAGTTCAAAGTCATTTTCAACGAAATTGTCTTGAATTTTGTCACTTTGCTTCACATCGTTAGACGTGGAAGGAGCAAAGATCTGATCTGGAACCTCATTTATGGGTAATGAATCGGTATCTTCAACAGGAAAGGAACCTGACGGATGGCTAAATTGGAAAAAGTCAGTTTCACTAACACGCTGAACCTTCCGCCGCTTTCTCCGTTGGGAAAATCTAGGCGTGCTTTCTTCCTCCTTAACATCGACCTCAATTTTCTTCTTTAAAAGATTCAAATTCAGAGTGCTACAAGAAATCACAGACGACCAAAGATCCTTGGAAGTATTAAAATCATCTTTCATCAACTTTCGACACTCGTTTTCATTGCCATTAACACTGAAGGCATATATTTTATCGGTCGTTAGCCCATCATACATCTGAGACAATTTAGATGTTGACTCACTCACATTAAATGAACGTATTTGGGTGCACCCTAGACATTTGACCCACGCTTCAAGCCTGGATAAGTGTTTCAGATGCTCCAGATAACATATAATGACGGCTGCTTCAGACAAGAGAAAGGTTCTTCTGCGATCGGGATATGAATAATTGTTTGCACTGTTAGGCAACAAAAATTGCGGACCTGGTTCAAATAGCCATTTATCAACCTCGTCCGGTGATTGTTGAATGAAATCAGCCCAGGCAGTTGTCACCATAGGAATTGCCCGCAGTACTGCAATTTGATAGGAATAGTCAACATGGTCGGAGAGTGTCAAATAATGGGTTGCAGATATTGGGTCACCACATATCCGTATGTCAGTGCCATTGGAGTGCATGTCTTCTAGGAGTTTGGGAAGCGGGCTCAATTGAATCTCACCATTGTATTCTATCTTTTTGGCAAATACCATGACATTAACGGGAACCCATTTGATTTTCAATTGTATGCGGTTTGTTTTGTGAGCATTAACGGTCAACGTTAAAGTGTCATCCTCGAATTTCTTGGTGAATGGAGCATCTTCGCGTGAGGCAAGGCGATAGAGAACACCATTTACTGTTGTCTTACAGATAGATTCAAATGTGATGGATAAAGGGGTTCTGACGTCACTAGTGACAGTAGTCTCACCCACTGCTATGCTGATATACGTTTTTGGAACCTTCAAGTCTCCTATGTGAATGCAACTTGGATCAGACTTGTAGTCGTTGTGCCTGCCAACCTTGGTCACAGAGTTCGTTCGAAGCGCCCGAGAGATTTCTTAATTGTTAGAAAAAGATATAAATGGGGAATTTTCAAGACGCGTACCTTCATTATCCACAATTACTGTGGCAATCCACATAGAAGTTGGTGGGCCTCAATCGCGCCGGGTTAAGCTTTTAGTGAATTTGGGTTGGGCTTTTAGTGCGACTTCTCCAACACAATTTCCCAGTGCCACTAGCATCACTTCGGCCATAAAATTGAACATATTACTACTCCACAAGTGCGGCTTACAATTCAGTGTTAGATATTGTTTCAATTATTGTACAAATGCAACGGGTACCTATTTCTTGGAGACACCCTTAGTGCTCTTCTTGGTCTTCTTCTTCTTCTTCAACTCAGCGCCAATGGCCTTGGCAACAGTCTCCTCATCTGCCAATTCCAACAACGCCTTGGTGTAAACATCCTCAGTGTCCACCTCCTCGGCTTGTTCTGGAGCGTTCTCGGCAACGTCGGAGGCGGCATAAATCTTATCCGTGTAGAAAAGAGGCAACACTGGGGACTTTTCGGTCTTGATGCCAACACTGAGCAACAGGCTCTCTGGGAAGGTCTTCAAAACATTGTGCAAGTTTTCGAGCAAGTCAGCGTGATTGAACAGGTTGTTCAAAGAGCCAATCTTGATGGACACAGAGTTGCCCACAGGAGGCAAGTATGAGACAGAAGACAACACCTTGTTGATTTGATTGCTGAGGGTAACGAGGGACAATTCGTTTTGTTTTTTGGTGGAGGCGACTCTAATGTTGACGGGGAATTTCGTCTTCTCGTTCATGTAGAAAGTCTTACCCAACACGTTAGGCATAGAACTCAAAAGAGCGTCATCGACAAGGAACAAGTCGTACTCACTGTACAATTCACGGCGCTTCTCAAAAGTGCGGTAGACGGTCTTCAACTGGGTCAAAGTCAAGATCTTCTTCAAGGTTGGGACATCAGCCTGCTCCACTTGCTCCAATTGTTCATCGCTGGTGATGAAGTTGTCTCTAATGAACAAACAAGACTTTAATTCTTCGTTCTCTCTCAAGTATGGCTTGGCCAATTCGATGAGGCGAGGCTTGAACTCAGGCTTTTCCGAGAGGTACTTCTTGGTTTCAATCTCGACGTACAAGTCGCTGAAGTCGTCTTCGTCATCAAACAACTGGGTCTTCTCTTCCTTAGATTCACGTTGACGGTTCAAGTATTTTTGCAATTCGCTGATGGCTTTTTGTGCTTGCAGCTTGGAAACATAACCGTATTCTTTCTCCTTTTGGGCAGTAACTGGAGCTTGGGCCTTCTTTGCCTTCTTGGTGGCAGGAGACGCGACCGGAGTGTTTCCTTGGGAAATAGACTTCTTGGTTTTGGATGGGGTTTTAGGACTGGCGGAAGCCTTTGTTTTTTTAGCCATTTTTTGTTTTGGTGGAAGATGAACTATCTCATCGCACACTGAAAAAAATGAACTGGAGTGCAAACCGATGCGGCGTGCACATAAATACAGATTTGGGTTCACTACTGGGAGCAGAACTAGATACCGGTGGGGGTCGAATTATCGAGATGCTATTGGGGTATACCAAAGTCTTAGGTTTCTCTCCAAGAAATAAGAATAAGAAAAATAATAATAATAATAATAATAATATATATATATATAAACAAAAGGCCACCTATGATTGTGGGGGTGGCATTGTTGTCTTGGGCATCGCCATTCGCGGGCCTTGGTTCCTCACACTATCCACCACTATCGCAGGAACATCTTTGTCGATATTCTCAAAAAGCACTTCGGGGTTAGAAATGTCAAAGTGCTTCTCTTCCATTTCCATCTCGTCATCGCTCGTGTCTAACTGAAATTTCCGTACGCGGTGACTGTCAAATCCACCAAGCCTGTCCCATAGCAAATGCGACAACTCTTCCGGAGAGTACACCGACTTCTTATTTGGTCCTTCTTCTTCTTTATGGTAGTCATTCCATTCTGTATGCGGGGAAAGAGGAGGCAGGATGAGAAACCGCCGAGACCCGTCTTCCAGAGGTAATTCCAAGTAGTCTAGGTGCTCTGACTGTAGACACCACAGATTGTCCTGGAGAGTAAGAGACGGGTTATCTCTAATACTATAATCAACCACAGCCTTAGTTGCCAACTCGGACGTGAGAAATGCTTTAACCTCGGTTGCTACCGTCGCCGAAGCACAGACGAGGATATACCGGTTGAACTTCGGGAGATAAACCAATTCCAGGTTAAAGTTGCGGGACGCAAGTAAACGAGCCATATAGCTGGGATCTGTTTGAAGTTTCAGATCGAGACGATGAATGATCAAGGAATTTGTGGGAGTTCGTGGCATGTTGACGCGAATCAGTGACACCAACCAGTGTGTGTCGTATGGGGTAGATTATGGCAGTGTGCATAGTGGGCCACACGATATACCCTTCCTTTTGACCACACAGCCCCAACTAGAAATGCCGAAATTGCAATTTACTAAATGCGGATTCCACACCTGCCCATGCGGCGGAAATACGTGTTGTGTGTGACCAAGTAGTTCCCGTCGTAGTCGTGGAAATCTCCCGCGATGCACTGGTCATTTTCACCTGTGAAGCAGTCAACGACAGAGTCAAGCGGGGGATGGGAGTTATCGGCAGCAACGTCAAGATACACCTGGTTATCAAACTGGTGGTACTTTTCGAATATTTTCGTTCCCACTCGAGGAATTGTGGCCACAAAATCGTTCTTGTGTACCACCCGGATAAACTTGCGGTCAAACGTATTGTGAGCGACGGGCATGTAACTTCCTAGCATAAAGTCCGCCCACGTGGTGAACTCTTTGTTGCCCACCAACGGCTGGCCCATAGTGACCAATGTTAGCTTGGAGTGGCCAAGTGCGAGGTAATGAAGTGCTAGCAATAGACCCACGGATCCCCCCAAACTGTGGCCCAAAATCACAAGTTCACAGTTGTGGGCATCGAGCTCCCTTGTTATGACTTTATCAATTTCGTTGAGAGTATTGTAGAAGTAAACCCAAAAGCCCTTGTGAACCTTGCAGTTCTTTCCGCAAACAGGAGACGATGTAACCAACGGCAGATATGGGATCATTTCCACTTTCAAGTCGGCCATTGTATCGTGTAATGATCGAGTACCCCGTAGAGAGACAATAACAGTTTTCTTTACCGCCGTATCGGCCGTATGCGTGTTGTTATACCTAAAGATATTGGTGGGGGTGGTGGCTATATAGCCGCATACAGCATCGTCGAAAAACCACTGGTGAACCAAAGTCATGTCGGGAAAACGTTTGGCGCAGTTCAATTCACACTCAAACGGTGGCTTGATTCGGTGAAATTTGTCTACGCAATAAGCAATGTCTATAAGGTGGGCGTATGTGTACAAGTTCGTATACACATCTCTGTCAATAGGGTCCGGGGTGTAGACCGTTTCCGGATTGGGTGGGAGGATGTCAACCCGACTGGGATCCGGCGGTAATCGGAAGCACTCAACTAGGATAGTTAGGAAAACCAAGAGTATCACGATAGACATATCATTCAGGGCACAAAAATGGGGTAAGATAACGGTGATTATCGCGCATGCCGCGCGCAACACGCACTTGCGATTAACAGCAGTACCATTTCCATTTCAGCTCCAATAAGTGGATAAGACTGCTCTAAAACAAAATGCAGCAAAAAATCCGGGTATCATTGCCAAAAAAAAAGTTAAACATGTGCGAACAACCTGATGTAGCTTAAGTGCGCCAATGATGGAAATCACAACCGCAATGGCGATTAACTTTAGAGAGAAGAGCAATTGGGTCTTGATGTCCTTCATGGGCCTCAAAAGATCTTGAAATAGCAGAGAAAAGCTCAATGTAGAAAATTGCGTTTCTACCCTGATAATAGCGTCTGTCACGTTCGCAAGGTGGGTTTGCATTTGGTCTTTGAAATCGTCGGTGCCATCGATTATAATTTGCAATTGGGACTCGAATACGGCAATGGCCCAGTCTGACTTCAATATTAGCCTTTGTACTAGTTCATCGTATAGCGTGTGTACCTTTTGATCCATACTATTGGCCCATTCTTCCGTTCGGTCTGTTGCCTCTTCAAGAGCATGGCCCAATTTATCTCCTATTCTAATATTATTCGCCAAATTGTCACCTAAAACGAGTACCTTTTTCGTGGAGTCGTCTGTGAATTGACTTATTTGAGAAAGATCATGAAGTATACCAAAGGATACTTCCCCGTGCTTTTGGAGAAGCTGCTCCTCCCTTTCTGCACGCGCCAAGTCCATCTCTGAATACCGAGATGTCATTTGCATGACAATTTGGTTCACCGAATTTATTTGGTCCTTAAATTGATTGAAATTTTGAAATATTTGGTCAACCGTCAAACCAAACTTCGCCTTGACGTCAGTGTACCCTGAAGTCATTGATGTCTCAAAATCCTCAAATGCTTGTTCCATATCGTCATGGTGCTTCTGCTTCTGCTCAAACGTGGCTGATAATAGCTCTAAAAGCAACATGAATTTTCTTTCCACCTCATCGTGGAAGGTTTTGGCCCTCTTAGTGGCATTTGTAGTTTCATGATATAAATCCGAGTAAATCTTAGTGATGTTATAAAATAAGTCGATAACATGGTTCTTCATAAATGGAAAAGACTCTTCAAAACAAATAGACCGAAGTTTCCGATAGTTTCCCGAATATGTTGTCCATAGCTGAGAATTGGCTCTGAATTCTTGAATGCATGTTTTGTAATCGTTCACTGCCGGTGGATTTCGGCAGGAATCCGGGTATGCTACCCCCGTCTCTTCAAATTCGCAGATCGAAAGTCTCACTGCCAGCATAATCCGAATTTCTGAGTCAATAGAATCAACACCTTTTTCTTTGCATTCCAAGATGAGCGAAGTGATTGCAGTTTGTACACATGGCGTTTTGTGAATCGATTGGAGCTGTTGGAATTGCGTATTGATAGGCTCAAAACTGAAATCATTGATTGCGAGTTCGAATGATAAGGCTACTTGAATAAGAAAGAAGAAAGTGTGCATTGACCGTGGGAATCCACACCTTTGGTTGCAACTTTGTATCTTCTCCTACATCGGACTTCCTAGGGTGTTTCACGGCTGTCGCAGAATCATGCCACCAATTCCCCGTAGTTTTCATGACGAAGTTTGAATAAAAGATAAATTCAAAGTCTCACAAATCCAAAACAGAAATCACACTTATACATATGTTCATCTACTCCAATGTCGGAAAGAAATGAGCTTCCGCCACCGTGAGAAAAAATACGAGCGGTGTGCACCCAGGTTACGTGCATCAAAGTTTTAGATCTCTCTCCAACTCTTACACTCCCAGCGAAAATGGCACTCCGGCAGACTATTTCGAGGCGCTGTATGGCGAAGAGATTCAATAGCTTTTCCTTTACTCCCAACTCGGACATATATAACTTTGAAAACCAGGAACGTCTTCACGAACACAATGACGCCGCAGTACCTTCCAAGCCGGATGTATCACTGGTTTCTCCGTTGTACACGGAAATGGTTAATCCCAAGGACGTGCTTGACCTTTTTTTCCGTCCCACATTCGAAGATGTCGCTGTTACATGCTTGGCCAAAGACTCTTATCTTTTTGGTGATTCGTCTTATTTGTTGAAGTCCAAATCATCGGTCTCGCAATCTAAATTTTTGTTCGCACAGCTAACAACCGAATGGTTGGACCAGATTAACTTCCAGATCTATCCATTGACAGAAATCGGGTCCGATGGACTCGATTTAACCTATAACAGCACCACCCGCGAAGAAGCCATCCGTGAACAGTTTAAACCTCTGGTCTTGCATAACTACGAAAGCTTGGATGCTTTTTACGAGACATTTTTGTCGGAAAACGGGGGTATGGCCGTTAGCTTGGAGAATGTTACGCAGTTTGTTCTCTCAAAGGTCGAATCTGCACAACAATACCAGCTTGTTATGAAATTCTTGGCCAACAATACCCACCACATCAATTCTTTGACCACGAAGGACTTTATTGCAGCGATCTTGGACGATTTACTTCGATACATGTCTGTGGAGAAGGTGGACGGCTTCTCGCTGTTCTTGACCGAACATTTAATTAAGTTTCAGCCTAATGTGTTGCACGAATTATCACCAAAAACACTTAATGATTTGGCGTATGTGACATCGGCATCATCCGACCTTTCCATTGCAACCAAAACAATGGCATTGTTAGCTCAGCTCCATCAAAAAGCTCCACTGAAAGCAACTTTTGATCTCTTCATCTCAAGATACTGCAAGCTTGCACAAGGTCAGAAATTTACCAAGGACCAGATCTTGGAAGACCTTGCAAGCTTAAAGGTTATATTTTTTCACCGGGGACTAGACGCAAACGCTTTGAAGTTATTCCTCAACACATCTGTGGATAATGTTCTTGACTTGTGGCATTGCATTAGTTTGACGCAGGCGACCTCACCGGAACTATTGACTGAATTTGCACCTGAAATTCTTCGCAAACTTCACGCCATCCAAGAAGGCACCCAGTCCTCGAAACTCATTAAAGCCGTCCAAGTGGCACAATTGGCGAAAACGCTTTCACAAAATGGAGTCAAGGGCAACACTGAAATTAAGCGGATACTCGATGAAAGCTTTTCTAAGCTCGGCATTGCTCCCATCCAATTGTAAATATTATTTCCATCTACGATGTGCAAAAAAGGTAGCCCATCAGTAGCGGTATCTATCGTTGAATACAATCATTAAAATTCATTAAGTCATTAACCCACATAATCTAAAAAATCGTTCAGAGAAAATTAAAGCCGTGCACAGTACCATAACCCAAAAACAAAAACAAAAACTTATTCGTTCGTCTGGGGCGAGGAGGGATCCATCAGTTGCATTTCAATGTCTGTTTCATTGAGCTCGTTGTTCGAGTCCTCGATCGGCCGTCGCGTTCCTCCACGGAACGCATTGGTATAAATGTAAAACCCATCATCTGAATCTGAATCATCTACCCAACGCATCGGCCCCACCGTCTTACCTCCCAGGTCATTTCGACAGTAAACCTCTTCTTCCAAATGTCTTCTGGATGATATCGATCTCCTCATGAAACAGAGTAAAGACGAGATGAGAGACATCAACATGATAGGAAGGAGCTGGATCCAGCCCAAATAACTAAGATGAGGAACAAATAGTAGAATATCCGCCAAGAATGCAAGAAGTGTCAGAAGAAACAGAAGCAAAGCAAACAATAACATCCAGTTCAAGTATTTGGTGATGTTTCTTCTCGAACGCCTAACACTGCGAAGACTGAGCGTCACGCTACCTCGGTCATCGATGTCACGCTGATCGGGTCTGCGAAGCCACCCCAATAACTTTTTCAACACTAAAGGCTTGTCTCGTAACTTATCTGACAAGGAAATAAGAAGGGAGAGCGAAGTCGTCAATAGTAATAGACTGGTCAAGATGAACGCGACAAAATGCACCACTAATAATTTGGAAACGGAATAGGTTGAATTTGACGGTAGCTCGATGGTCGAGAGCCCGTCATTATCATTTGAAAAAACCGTTGTCGTCTCATTAAGGAAAAGGCCAATGGGGTACCCCACCCGGATATTAGAGCACTCATCGGATGCAAGATCACAAACGCCAAAGACTCCAAATGAGATATTATTGCTCGTAGAAAGATGGAGGTTATAGTTGATTCTCTTTCCAGTGATAGGCACTGATATCACAGGAAGCAACTGAACGACCCACGACACAGTGCACAAGAAGCCAATAAAGACTATTCCAGAATGCATGAATCGTTATGACCCGCGTGGGAACCTGATTTACGTGATAATGAGGTGCACGGGTGTACGATGCCAGACACTTGTCGTTTTCCCCTCGATGGCAGTCCAAATAATCACGTATGCATTTTTATTAACATAAAGATTGGTCATTTCCGTGTCATGCTAAAAAGAAATCGTATTTTCCGAGTTTTCTAACTCGAATGGCTTCATATCCTCTTCGAAACCACCTCGACTGTAGCTAGTCTCACGTGCTCGCACGATAGCCAGGCCAACGCCTATCATGTACAGAAATTTAGCAATCGCTGTATCTGTGTGTGCCATTTTGATTTCTATTTTCAAGCTTCCATTTCAAGCAAGTTTTCTAACTTCGTTCTCGCTCTCCCGAAACTTTACAACGGCTTCATCCTTCAATATTATGTCGACTATTGCCTCAGATCACCTCTACCATAGGGAGTTGGAGATTGCAACTTTAGCAGTCAAGAGAGCATCTCTTCTCACCAAGAAATTGAGCGATGCCATTGCTGTGACCCTGAAAACAGGAACCCAGGTTAAGGATGACAAATCTCCTGTGACTGTTGGTGACTATGCTGCTCAGGCACTTATCAATCATGCAATTAAGTTGAACTTCCCGACTGACAACATTGTCGGCGAAGAAGATTCTGAGTCATTGCGTGATGGTTCCGAGGAAGCTACTAGGTTGAGCAGTCGTATTCTTCAGATTCTCGAGGAAGCTCAAACTGAAACCGCTGCGTTCAATGACAAGTTGGGTGTTCTCACCACGTTGGATGAAGTGTACACCGGTATCGATTTCGGAAATTATAAAGGTGGTTCGACTGGTCGTTTCTGGGCTTTGGATCCTATTGATGGGACCAAGGGATTCTTGCGTGGTGATCAATTCGCAGTTTGCCTTGCGTTAATTGAAGATGGTAAGGTGGTGCTTGGAGTCATTGGCTGTCCCAACTTGGCAGAAAACATCGTTTCCAACGAAGAGCAAACCGGTATTGTCGGTGGCTTGTTCTCTGCCGTGCAAGGATTGGGCTCTTTTTACTCCCCATTATTTGAAACAAACGAGTTCATTCCTCTTGCGAAGCAAGAAAAAATCAAGATGACACACGAAACCTCACCCACCAAGTTGAAGGTCATGGAAGGCGTGGAAAAGGGTCACTCTTCTCATTCGACACAAGGCCAGATTAAGGAGATTTTGGGCTTCGACAATGCCACTGTTGCCAAGCAAACTATCAATTTGGATTCTCAGGTGAAGTATTGTGTCTTGGCCAAAGGACAGGCCGATATCTACTTGCGTCTTCCAATCAGCGACACATACAGAGAGAAAATCTGGGATCATGCTGCCGGTAACATTTTGATTTACGAGAGTGGCGGACAAGTTGGTGACATTTCCGGGGCTCCTTTGGATTTTGGAAAGGGCAGATATTTGCAATCTAAAGGAGTGATCGCGGCGAACAAATATGTTTTTAATACCGTTATTACGGCAGTGAAGCAGGTATTGCAAAACTAAGTATTTCTGAGTTAGTCAAACAACTTAGAAGTGTGACTTTCGCAACATTGTATTTAAAGTACGTAAAATCTATTTACAAGAGAGTTTATTCGCTGACTTCCACGACAAAGTAGTTTTGTTTTCCGGTTCTAATAAGCAACAATTTTCCGTCAACCAAATGGTTTTCCTTATCGAACAAAACAACGTCATCCTCGTCCACGATCTGGCGTCTATCAATTCCCAAATAGACCCCGCCAGCCTTGATAAGCGCTTTGGTTTCGTTTTTGGACATACCTAAAATTGAAGACAACAAAGTGCTTAACTTAAGATCATTTGGGTCCGGAAAGGAAGAGAGAGAGAGTTTGCTCAAAATTCCGGACTTTTGAAACTTCAGAATCAACTTGTCTGCCGTGATTTCGTCATCAAACGGTTGGTCTGGCGTCGGGAATAAAAAGCCGGTAATATAAGCCATCTCCTCACCGACACCAGCACCGTGGATCAAATCAACGACTTCCCTTGCAAGGATTCTTTGTGCAATTCTCAATCCTGGATCCTCTAGGTGTTTTTCTTGGATAGAACCTTCAATTGTCTCCAATGGGAGAAGAGTCAAAGTTTTCAAAAGTTTGAACACCATTTCATCTGGTGAGTTGATGAAAAATTGATACACTTGAAAGGGCTTGGTAAACTTTTCGCTGATAAAAACTGCGTTTCCAGCTGATTTTCCAAATTTTTGTCCGTTGGGTGTGGTCAAAAGAGGGACCGTGATACCAAAAGCAGGAGCGACTTCTTCTTTGGAATTATTCTTCTTGGGAACGTTATTTTTTTGAAGACGAGAAATCAAATCAATACCCGCAGTAATGTTTCCCCATTGGTCATTGCCACCAACTTGTATATTAACGCCCTCGTTCTTGAACAAGTGCCAAAAGTCATAGGCTTGAAGAATCTGGTACGTGAATTCATTAAAACCAATACCTTGTTGGGACTCCAAACGGGCCAGAATAGAGTCCCTGGCGAGCATTTGCGAGACTCTAATATGTCTTCCGAAAGTTGCCAAGAAGTCTAACAATTTCACAGACTTCCACCAGTCTGCATTGTTAACGCTATGGATCTTGCCCAATTTTTCAACCTGGGAGGCACTTTCAATATTTCTTGTCTTGGCATACTCAATACCTCTTTCCAAAAACGTCCGGATCTGCAGTTCAATGCTCTCGACGTTTTTGGCTCTCTGATTGGCCTCCATGGAATCACGTTCGCTTGATCTTCCACTTGGGTCTCCCACAATTCCTGTAGCACCACCAACCAAGCCCACTACATCGTGTCCTCTCAAAGCAAAATGAAGCAACACCATGAGCGGCAATAAATTACCCAAATGTAACGATTCGGCACTGGGATCAGCGCCACAGTATAATTTGAGCTTTTGTTTCCCGTTTTCTGTGAGTTTGTACAAGTCATCATTAGTGAGAGATTCAATGAGATTTCTGCTAAACAAGTGGGCCACAAGAGATCCTTGGAAATCCTTGGCAACTGCCGACGATTTGGTTAAGTCATTCACGGAGGGTACAATCTTGATGTTTTCCGGAGGCAACTCCACTGTAGGAATGGAAGATTGGTATCTAATTAAGGCTGGCGGGAAATTCCAGCGCAACCTCAACTTTTGCTGCTTCAAGTGACGATACATAATATCACAGTGGTTGACACTAACAATATCTGTTGAAGTTTCGCGCTTGGGATCTGTACGCAATTTTGGTCCTCTCATAAGATAATATTATGATCCGTGCCCAGTAATCTTATTGGCCAGTAGTCATGACGTATCAACATATTAACGAGTACTGTTTGGATAAGTCAGTACTGGAAGTGATGATGGAAACAAGAAAACAAAAAAAAAAAATATTGTTGTTTGAATTTGGGCGACTAATTGGTGGATATGAAACCAACAGAGCAATAATAAATGTAGACGAATGTGCATACGGTAGCGGGCATTAACAATGCAATGATGTAACCAGGAATTTCTGTCTGTGGCATTTATCTTATCGGCCTGAAATCGTTAGGTTGTGACATCTCAAGCATTCCCAATAGTAGTATCTCGAACCTTATCGCATCACCGCGACTCATCGCCTAAAAAAAAGGTGAGCCTACTTCTTCATCGGAATCATGTCTGGCAACCCCGTTTTGCACGGTTCAGATACTTCGGGTAACAAAAAGAGAAAGAGAAGAAAATCCAAGAAGTCCAAGGATGTTGCTGAAGATCCCCAAGTTGTTGAGACAACTGATGTGCGTGTGAATAGAGCCAACAAGAAGATTAAGTTCGATGCAAGCCCATCTGATGAAGAGAACGCCTCCAACTCACCCAAAGAGGCCGCGACTGAAGCTGAAAGAGTGAATAAGATTGAACTGTCTCAATCATCCAAAGATGTCTCGCGCAGTGATGCAAAGCCTGCCCCATCCACTGCCATCATAGCTCCTCCCCAGAAGTCTCAGCCAAAGAAGGTGCAACCCCCAGAAATTGAGGAAGAGAGTTTTAAATTGCCCGTCAAGAAAGCAAAGAAAGCAAAGAAGGCCACCTTTTTCGAAGAAAGCGATGGGGATGATGATGGGGATGACGAAGCTCTGGGCTTCAGTCTCAACTCTAATATCCTGAGATCTGAGAGATTGCAAAAAGCTTCGGACTTACTAGAAATCCGTGAGAAATTACCCATCTACCAGCACAAGGACAAAATCATTGACTATGTCACAAAAAATCAAGTGGTGGTCATTATTGGTGAAACCGGTTCTGGTAAATCTACCCAGATTCCTCAATTCCTCATTCCGAAAAACAAGAAGAGAATTGCCGTGACCCAGCCTCGTAGAGTTGCTGCCGCTTCTTTGGCCGCAAGAGTTAGTGAGGAGTACGGATGTGCATTGGGAGAAGAGGTCGGTTACCAGGTTAGATTTTCTAATACCACCAGCTCCAAAACCAGGTTGAACTATTTGACTGATGGTATGTTGATTAGAGAGCTTATGCTCGATCCGATTTTGTCGAAGTACTCTTCCATCATTATTGATGAAGCGCACGAAAGAACAGTGTTAACTGATCTTATCTTGGGTTTCTTAAAGCAACTCGTGATAACCAAAAAGAGAAAAGACTTGAAAATCATTGTGATGTCCGCCACATTGAACGCTGATCTTTTCAGTAAATTCTTTGACCATGCACCTATTCTCTTTGTTGAGGGTAAAATGTACCCAGTTCTGAGACATTATTTGAGCGATTCATCGGAGGACATTGTTGACACTATGGTGAAAGCGGTTGTCCAGGTGAATATGTCGGAACAAGAGGGTGATATTCTTTGTTTCTTGCCAGGTCAAGAAGAAATTGACAACTGTGTGACTATCTTGAACACGCTTGCTCCTGAGCTTCCAAAAGAAGCGCCTCTTATCGTCCCGTTGCCACTTTATGCCGCCTTGTCACCAGCCCAACAACTGAAAATTTTCATGAACTTGTCTGGCCGCAAGAGAAAAGTTATCTTGGCCACTAATATCGCTGAGACGTCGATTACGGTGAGTGGGGTTAAGTTCGTCATTGATTCTGGTTTGAGAAAGGTTAAGGTATGGAAGCACCAGTTGGGTCTCTCCACCTTGCTCACCACTCCAATTTCGCGTGCTTCTGCCAAGCAAAGAGCCGGTAGAGCTGGTAGAGAGAGTGCCGGTAAAGTTTTCCGTCTCTTCTCGGAGAAGGTTTTCCAAACCAAGCTTCCGAAGCAGCAGGAATCTGAAATCATGAGAAATGATGTGGTTCTCCCCATATTGACTTTAAAGAAAATGGGTGTGGATGATCTTCTTAACTGGTCATGGTTGGAACACCCAGGTCAAGAAGCCATTCTCTCTGCGTTGAATACCTTATATGCTTTGGGTGCGTTGGATGATGCGGGTAGAGTTACTAGGTTAGGTTACAAGATGGCGATCTTGCCTTTACCCCCTGCACTTTCTGCGGTTTTGATTGGAGCATTGGACTACGGTGTTCTCCAAGATGTCATTGATATTGCCTCGTGCCTCTCGGTTGACAACCTTATTCTCAATATAGGCGGAAACGGTGAATTGAGAGACGAGATTAATTATAAGAGAAGACAGTACTGTCCGTTGGGTAACAGCCTGGGAGATCTCATTGCGTTAAAGGAATATTTTGCCCACTTCAAGAAACTTTATGACTCCAAAAACACCTCTGAACTTAAGATGTGGTGCAAAGACTTGTTCTTCAGTTACCGAGGCTTCGTGAATGCGTTGAAGGTTCGCCGCCAATTGACCGAGTACATGATCACCACTGTCAAACAGGACGATACCTTGACTCAACACGAGAGGGAAACCGAACTTAAGAGATTCCAATCTCAACTCGAATCACGCTCGTCTACTTCGGATTTGAGTGAAGACGAGGATGACATTGCTGATCTTAAGCAGCTGATGGATATTCCGCTGATTCTTAAATCCTTCTTGAAGGGTTATGCTCTCAACACCGCAATCGGCATGCCAGACCGCTCGTTCCGGACATGTGCTACAGGCCAGTTGATCAGCATACACCCGTCATCGAATCTTTTTGGCAAGTCAAACCTCGATGCCATCATGTACATTGAGTATGTCTATACCGCCAAGTCGTATGGGCGGAACTGTTCTCTGATTGAATTGAGCTGGCTCCAAGAAGCCGCGCCCCACATTTTGGGAGGCTCAAAGATTAACATTGCCGACTAGAACTATTTGCATATTACTTATTAGACGTACTTCCATGTTTTCTATCTCGTAGTGATTTGGCGCGCCATTGCATTCGCGGTGGGGCTGGGGTCCGCTTTCGGGGTGCTAAGCTTATAATGGCGCTATATGACAGTTGGCTTGATGTTAGATGAGAGAAATGATGACAATGAGGTGACGATTCGTTTCAACGCCACTTGCATGACCGCTTCAGTATTGTACAATCTCTTCCTTGCGAAAATAGGGAATTCATCATTGCTATTCTATCAAGGGACAAGCGGAAAATTTCGGAAAGTCTACATCGCAATTGTCTCTTATTACAAATAATGAAGCACATATACCAGTATTGCCTGTACGCGTTGCGCGAATCCTATGTTTCATTTATACATACACTATATCCTATTACACACCATCGTCCTTATGAACGAGGATGACCCTCTTCCTTTAATTCCCTTACCCGAGGAACCGACATTTCTCGATCCTGACACTCCGGATATATTTAACGGAACGCCGTCTGATGCATACTTGTTTATTTCCATTACGTGGTTTCTATGCTTTGTGTCCTTCGGTGCGTTATTTCTGTGGTGGAAGTTTGTGATTGAACCACTATCTTGGAGTGAAGGGACTCGAAAACTTCATGACCAGCTTGAGTGGGTTTTTCTTTTCTTCGAAAACCATGTGATTAGTTTCTGGTGCATATACATAGCCGCGTGGTGGGGGGCGTATCTCAGGTGGATTGGATGGAAAATGTTCCGTCATTCCAAAGGTATACAGAGCTAGATTACACTTTTAGCTATGGACATGGAATAAGAAAGATGCAATGGAATGGAAATCGGTTGAAGAGATTCAAGAAACATATTGAATATTTTGTTCGGCCGTTTAAATCTCTTGTTTTAACAATCGTTTTAACAAGTCGTTGCAATCAACCGTTTTAGCAAGCCGTTTTAACAAGCCGTTTCAATCGACCGTTTCAACCGCTTCGATGTTCACGGTTGGCCACTTTCACCTCGCGACTTCGTCCATTCAGCACTACCAGTTTGCCGTCCGTGGGGTGCGGAGGTCAGCTTCAGTGGCTGGTCCTTTTTGTCTTTGTCCTGCTCAATGTTCTGGGGTAAGATGATGTCGTGGTATAGTTTGAGGTACTTTTCCCTGTCGCTGAGATCGAGAGGTGCCACTTTCTGGTTCCAGTACTTCTTCAACAAGAAGTGGTTTACATGCTCAAGATAAGAAGCGACAACCTTTTCGTTGGCCTTCGACAGTCGCGGGATCTGTTTTGCCGCAGTAATATACTTGCTGCTGAGATCCACTAGGTAGTCTTGGCCAATTCCAATGACCCAACTCATCTGCTTGCCCCAGTTGTCGCAGTACAACAACGGGTTGTCAAATGCGTTTTCACACGGATCGAGGTGCACGTATCGACCCAATCTGTCGCTATAGTATTCGCACCAAACATGGTCCTCTCTATTCCACACGTATCTGATCCGTGCCCCTTCTCCTAACACCGCTTGTAGTATTAGAATGAAACAGTTGACCCATTCTCCACATCTACCTCTCTTTGTTTCTAGTAGCTTTGCCGCACTGTTGATTCGAGGGAATGTAACTTCACGGCTGCACGTATTACACCAGTACACTTCAATTACACTGATTTGGTCCGGATTCTGAGGAGGTGGGCCCCGTACACCCCGATGTTCGATATTGTTGCCTTCACTGTGGCAGGTTTCACACTCTGGTTTGGTAACCCATTTGAAGAAATGGTTTTTGAAGTAGTCGAGTGTCTCGAGCACGACAAAGTCCTGATATCCCAAACTCAGCTGGTTTGGGTCGTTTTCTCTCTTCTCAACTCCACCGTATATCTTGGGAAGATCAATTGCATCCAATGCTTTATCCAAATCAGGACCGAACGAATACCTGTCCAACTTGCTGAGGATTGTGGAAACTTCAGATATGAACTGGTTAGTAGCTCTGTCGTTGGTTTTGGTCTGTCTGGTGAGTTTCTTGTTGAGCGTGGCTTTGGCATACGCCGCGAGAAGTCGTTCGGCCAAATTTTTGTAGTCCAGTTTGATGTCCATAGTGGTAGATGACAAAAAGAAGGCAGAGATCGGCCTGTGCTCATACTGCCAAAGGGAGGATATGCAAAAATAACGACAACTGCAGGATTCGAACCTGCGCGGGCAAAGCCCAAAAGATTTCTAATCTTTCTCCTTAACCACTCGGACAAGTTGCCTTGTTATATTCTACCATTGCCGTGGTTTAGCCGCATGATAGTTTTCGGAACAACCGCATTAGGCTTGGCTCGTTGGTAATTGAACCAACAGATCCATGATTGGTGCATGTATATATGTTTCGGAAATTAATTCCGGTCAGGTCCAGAGTCCCTATATTTGGAGTTCCAAACAGTGGGGCGCGCATATCGCGGTCAACCGCAATTTTCTGACAGAAACTACTTCACCGTGTTATGAAAAGGCAAAGCCCAAAGAAGAGGCGCAGTGGGTCCGGTAAATCCGGATCGACATCTCTGCCAGTTCCCGAAAAAGTGAATGTGACCAAAACGAACACAAACCTATTTCTGCACTCACCTCTCTACGACCTTTTACGTGTATTCGAGAAAGCTCCAGACCAATGGGTTGCGAGATACATTTTGATATTGACGGCAATCATATTACGCAGTGCAGTTGGATTGGGTTCGTTCTCGGGCCAGGGACAAAAGCCAATCAATGGTGACTTCGAAGCTCAGAGACACTGGATGGAAATCACTACACACCTCCCAATCAAAGAATGGTATTATTATGATTTGCAGTACTGGGGTTTGGACTACCCGCCATTGACCGCATACCATCTGTGGATTTTTGGAAAGATTGGTGGTTTCATCAACAGCGATTGGTTTGCGTTGGTGCAATCCCGTGGAATCGAAACTCCCGGAATCAAAACCTTCATGAGGTATTCGAGTTTGATCAGCGACTTGGTATTGTATATTCCAGCGGTGTTTCACCTCACTTCGATTTTGAGCAAGAACATGAAGTTGGGCAGAATGCACCAGATTGTGGTGCTTACATTGATTATATCCCAGCCGGCACTCATCTTGATTGACCATGGCCATTTCCAATACAACTCGGTGATGTTAGGTTTCTTCTTATTTTCGGTGGCTGAATTGCTAAATGGAAATCTCATGTTTGCTTCCATTTGGTTCATGAGCTCTGTATTATTCAAGCAAATGGCGCTCTACTACAGTCCGTTCATTTTCTTTTTCATCTTGTCGAAGCTTTTCACTCCTTCGAAAACAGTCTTCAAGACATTGACGTCCTTGAAATTTGGCAAGCTTATTATTGTGGGGATTAGCGTCTTGTTGACCACAGTCGCGTCGGTTTTGCCTTTTGTTCTCTCTGCTCGTAATCTTGGCGAAGTGGTTGAGCTCGTGACCCAAATTCTCGTGAGAATGTTTCCATTTGAGAGAGGTTTGTTTGAAGACAAAGTGGCCAACTTTTGGTGCACTTCTAATCTTGTTGTAAAGTACAACAAGATTTTTACGAATTCTCAGCTCAAGAATTTGTCTCTTGCATTGACTCTTCTTTTCGCCTTGCCACCGTGCCTCTTGTGCTTCAAGAAAAATATCACTCGACACAGTATTCCTCCTATCCACGTTCTCTACGGATTCAGCGCGTGCGCTTGGGCGTTTTACCTTTTCCTGTTCCAAGTTCATGAAAAGACAGTTTTGGTGCCATTAATTCCATCGACATTTTTATTGCTCACCAAAAGTCGTGATACTATTTCCATCGTGCAATGGATTAATAACATCAGCACGTTCAGTTTGTACCCACTTTTGAAGAAAGATGGTCTTGTGTTACAGTACACGGTCACGTTAGTGTTGATCAACTGGTTGATTAGTGGGTTCGTTTTGAGTAAGAAAGAAAATCTTTTGTGGCCGAACTCTCTGCCAATAATACTCAAGTTCATCATTGGCGTTTCTTATGTGGCGGTGTTGGCATTCCATGTTGTTGATGCTTATGTAGCACCTCCATCAAGATTTCCCGATCTTTGGGTGATCGCAAACACTACAATCTCGTTCGGCTGCTTTGCGACATTTTATATGTGGCTTCTTTTCAAAGTTTATTATCTTTAATTGTGGCATGTTGGGAGTGTTGAACCAGGTTTCAACTTTCCATCTATCCCAAATATACCCCAGTCTGCCTCCCACTGGTGGTCGCGGCCATAAAATCGTCTTTTCATCATAGGCTGATCAAAAGCTTCAAAATAGTACCAGAGTAAATCATCTGGACGACTGTCATGGCAAACCCATGCATCCATGAATTCTTGCACTTGTAAGGTCTCTTCCGTAAGGCTGCTGATATCGCCGTCGTATGGCCAACCTATTTCGGTGATGATAAACTGTGTGTTAAATTCGTTTAATGAATTCAAGCTGGGAACCAATGACTCTGTAACCCATTTGGACGCATCCCGCGGTTGCAAGCCCGTGAGAAACGGATGGACATTCACTCCAATAACTTTTGCATCCCGAATTAAGTCTTTACTAATCCAGTCACTGATTTCGGATGTTCCCACTGGGATGGTTACTTCTATTGATTGCAAGAACGCTCTCATATCCCTTATGTGGTCAATTAACGCATCTTGGGACATATCATTCCTGAAAAGAACCTCATTTCCAACGAGAATGTAATCAAAGTGACGAGGGTGGTTCATTCGCAAAACCCTCTTTGCTTCTTCGATCTGAATTTTATTTTCATGCTCGTCGCTGGAGAGCCAGATTCCCAATGCAATCTTCATATCCAAGTTAAAGCGTTCTATGGCCTCCACCATATAGTCAATGGTATTACATTCTGTGGTGTATGTTCTAACCTTGTTTGTCACCAGGGATAGCTGTACCATTTCGTCAATGGCTTTTTCCACAGTATAGATACATTTTCCGTCTCGGGTTACCACGGGCGAATATGCAACCCCCTTGAATATATGTTGATGTGCACCCATTGTGGCATTATTTGATGGTAAGCCGATGGGATAGCTTATGATGTCGTTGGTAACTGTTACTTTGCGAATTGGCGACAAAGAGCTGAAGTGATTCCAAAAGGCCAAAGATGATCCTCTGATTGAGAAATATAACGCGGGAATGAGAAATCCGGTCAATAAAAGAATCACGGTCAACATGGAGATTATTGTCAGTTTATTCGTCTTTGGTGTCTCTATAATTTGATCTTCTTCTGTATCTGAGTAAAATTCCTGAAATTTGATCAATCCGGCTTGGGTCAACTGCTCTTTATAACTTATTGGTGAATTAGAAGCGCTCATTGGCAGGATAGCATCCAACTGGGTGAGTCCTACCAATGAATAGGGATGACAATAGTACATGCCTTTTCTCTTTTGTTTATAGGCTTCTATTGCTTTCTCTTCAGTTTCACTTGATTTCCCTGAGCTTTCTTCGGCAACTTTTCCTGATGAGTCAACCTGACCGGTGAACGATTTTGTGTCCGGAAACTGGTCCTTCTCTGATTCGGATGACTCTGCATTCGTTTCTGTTTCCCCCTTTTCCAATAATATCTCACGGCAGTGTTTTACCGTATCTGGTGGATTGGGGTTCTTTTTTTCCCCGGGTTGGGAGTCATCCAACTCACTGGCCGAAATAGGCATGATTGGGAAGATGGGTGCAAAAAGCACTTCTGCGAACATTTGTCTATGTTTCGGTACTGCACCGAACAACGGATGTGACTCTGCCAATCTATTTTCGTTAGAGGTGTGGATCGGCTATTATCTTGGTAATAGCCAGGTTGATAGTTTTGTGTTAATTAATCACGGCTTTGTATAATGCTTTAAGATTTAGAGCTAGAAAATGAACAGTTGAGCATGCCTCTGGAACCCACAAAAACAATGACGTCTTTTGCGTCTCTGGCGGCCGCTGACGTTATCTGCAACATTTACAATACAAAACTATCCAATTATCGGAATTCTTACATGGAATTATAATATTCGAAGGACTGATATTCTCTTTGAAATGTGTGTGCGCCTAGCGATGGGTCTGTTTCTTTGGCCGTTTCGCTTCTCAGATAGAACTCACCGCGAAGATATCCATGTCCAATGCTCGCATTTGGCTGTGACGATATCAAGCTCATATATTACCGTATTTCTGATGCTTTTCTCTGCTTTGTTTTCTGTTCTATTTCTCACCTGTTCTTCGTTCTCGATCACACTTGGAACCGTGAGAAACCTGACCTGTATCAGCTAATAAAGCCATTGCTTGCTCAGATCCAACGGCGAGGTATGATCACGCTGTAATCTTTTAGGCACATACCAAGGAGTAAATGGATTCCAGTCGGCCAAATGCAAAATATACACTGGAAAGCGTTCGTTTTTTCTTATCGGTGCTAAATTGCCTCTAGCACTTGCAACAACTGATGCAAAGGTTACCAATGAAAGTACCAAAGGAAGACACACAGCCTTCGCCCGACAGCGGGCAGCAATCACCGCATAAGCCAAAGCAGTTGAGAATATCCACGCAAAATTCTGTGCATTCGTTACTCTCTCGCTGGTAACCGGATGCATCATCGTTGTATGTGGAAAGAGTATGTGTATCTTCGACCATAGACAACGCCTCGGGTTCGGTGGTTATGGTTTCATCCGTTGTGGGAGCTGCGGCAGGAATTTGTTTTGGTTCTTCGGTCATGATAGGTGGTGAAAGCGAATGTGTGGATAAACAGCTATATCTGGTGAATCGGCTTATGGGTTTGGCATACAGTCGTCCTCGGTTGGTGTAATATGCCGTGGTTTGCGGTGATGGTGGGAGGGAGAGCCGGAGGGTATTGTTCCGCAACAAGAGATTTTTCTAACCGAACAAAAGAAGAACTTCGACGAAGACACGATTTTTTTTTTTTTCGTCTTTGCACCTTGTCCACCGTGCGCAACCTTGTATGTCTTCCCCACGAAGCAGGAACTGGTCCAGATCTACTGTATGGTACCACGAAATCCAGTTTCGCCCCCACTTTTTTTCTTTACCGATGGAAGATCCTCTTTTGGCGGAAAAGCTCGAGTTACTTCAGCTCTATTATCCTGGCTTTCTGGCTTCGGCTCTCAACGACCTTCTTCGCAGTTGTGACTATGATGTGGAGAAAACGCGGACTTTGATCGACGGTCCGCAGCCCAAAAAGAGATCCAACTTATACCAGCGATCAATCACAGGTCATGTCTCCAAGCGGCAAAAGGAGAATGCCAAACCCTCAAATGGAAAATCGCCAGTTTTGGCCGAACCCGAAACGTCAGGACTCCGCACCTTATATACCCCGCAAGATGTAGAACACCACCTTGGACTGGTCGCGTCTTTCTACCCCAATTTTCTCCCCCAAAAGTTGGCCGACCAACTCTTGAGTGACCTCATGGAGCGCCACCCAACCCACAAAGTCAATGAATTCTATCTTTTTGGGGCCATCCGCAAACTGGCTCATGAAATGCAAATGTATTCCAAGTTCACCAAGAACAAGCACAACTTGGTGTACAACGGGATCGTTAGCAGTGATCCCGCCCCTTATACCGAAAGCTTTACCGAAGCTTCTCTTCTACTAGAAAAGTTCATGAACGACAAACTTATACCAGAGTTCGCGCCACTTCCGTTCCAGACAATGCAGAGGTGGGCCGGTGAGTATTGTGTAGTGAACTACTACCAGAACCTCCAGAACAATTTGGACTACCATTCTGACCGTCTATCTCACATTGGACCGCACAACTACGTTGCGTCTGTGTCCTTGGGATGCACTCGGATGTTCCGGTTAAAAAGTAACCATAAGAAGAACTCACCTACATACCAGATACCCCTTCCGCACAACAGCTTGTTTATCATGCGGCCTGGATGTCAGGAGGAGTATAAGCACTGTGTGAACTCCATGGCAAAGCCAGTTTCTCTTCATCCGAACGTAGGAACCGCACGGTTTGGCCTCACGTTCCGGTTCTTTCCCGATGACTTCATTTCCAATATTCCGCGGTGCTCGTGTGACTTGGGCATGACATTGCGACGAACTTTCAAGACAGTGGCTACTAGAGGACGCTATTTTTGGCTGTGTGAGAATCTGTACCGCAATAAGGACTGTGGCGACTTTCACTGGGCCGACTTCAGCAATGTGAAGGGCCATTTTGTGGCAGAAACAGTGGGTGATGTTTCAGTTTGGGTCTCCCCTAACGACCAGGAAAAGATTGAGTACGACAGGTTGCACGGTGCTCTACTATAATTCGGATTTTAGTTGGTTAGATTTCAAATATATGAAGCAATGACGAACTCTGAACTTGGGTGCAAAAAGACAAAAAAATAACGACAACTGCAGGATTCGAACCTGCGCGGGCAAAGCCCAAAAGATTTCTAATCTTTCTCCTTAACCACTCGGACAAGTTGCCTTGTTATGATACAGTCTAGTTGATGTATATATATAATCAAGCTAAACGTATTCATAACGCATGTGAGCTTACATCAACTTATTGCTTCCAGAATAAACTCATTTTTGGCATATATAGAACACCACGGTAATAAGGTGCTTCCTTAGCCTCATCCACGTGGATTCCTACCTGGGATGTACTGGTGTGTATGAGGGACCGATAAGTGAGAGCCTCCCCACCTTTCAATATTGTTCTCTCATGACGTTTCATTGCCACGAATGCAACTCTCCAATTGCTTTGAACGATTCGTTGAAAAGCTTGTCAAAAGGCCAGATTGAGCATTTATTAAAGAAAAGCGAACAAAGTTTCCAAATCCCAGCCAAATCACCAGAACACTATATCCCTCATGATAGGTTGGAGTTGGCTAATCAAGCCCTTTCGCTAAGCGATACCGAACCTCATTTTAAGTTAATTCCGGGCACAACTGACACCGATCTGTCCAAACCGCATCTGACATACGTATATGTGTCTGAGTCAGAGATGGAGGGCGAACATACTCATAAACTGGAAGAATTGGAAGAACGTGGCGGCACCCAAGACCTGAATGCGCTCTACGGGGAAGGGCAACTTCCTGAGTTCTCTAAGGTTAACTCATTACGTCATGTGTTTGAAATTCTTTCCAACAACCAGGATGTGCAGTTCCCCATGTGTGTGGACTGCGCTCAGCTATTGACCGAAAACTACAAATTGAAATTCGACCAGAGCCAACGAGAGAAGGACTACTACATGTCATTCTTGAAAAAAATAAAAGAACAAAGACCATTTTCCGATACTGATGAGGCTGCGCTTGACAAGGAATTGGAAGAATCCACTGCGGAACTTCGCCAACTCGAAGAGCTCCAAAAATCAAAGTTGGGCGAGCTAGAGTCACTCGAAGCCACCTATGACGATTTGAATTCTCAGTTGGATCTGTTGACGCTTGAACTCGAGCGTCTCAACGTTGGTAAGTTGGAGGAAGTGGCAAAACTAAGAAATTCGCTAAACCTTGAGTTGAACCAAAAACAAGGCAAATTAGACCAGGCCAAGGCATTGTACCAAAAACAGCTTGATCACCTTGACCAATTGCGGTCGCTCAACATCTGCACTGAACTTTTCTCCATTCTGTTTGATAAACAAGATAACTGGGGCCGAATCAATAACTTTCGTCTAGGGTACCGAGTGCCGTGGCCCGAGGTCAATGCCGCTCTCGGACAAATAGTGATGTTGCTTATTTTCCTTCAAAAACGGTTTTTGGTCAATCTTGCCACCTACAAGTTAGTTCCCATGGGTTCGAAGTCTTACATAGTCAAAGAAGGTTCTGCAGTGAACCAGCTTGATGCTGAGCTGGGTTCCAAGATACACTCCGTTCTTCCACTTTATTCGACTAATGAATTTACGTTGGGCAAGCTTTTCAACTTCAATAAGTTGGATGTTTCCATGATGGCGATGCTTGACATTTTGACCCAGTTTGAGGCCAGATTGGCTTCTATAGACGAGACCATCGAGTTGCCGTACAAAATTTCGTCCAAGCATGATACTATAGGCACGCGAAGTATACGGGTCACGTCTAATGCACAATGGACCGAGGCATGCCGATACTTACTTATTGATTTGAATTGGATGCTTTCGTATGCGAGTGCCCAGTGATACGCAAACAGGTATATAGTCATAAGATTGGGAGCATTTACGTTCCAATGTAGTTACAGTTTCCATTGTTTTGAAGAAAGAGAAGAGGAAAATTAAGTTGAGAACGCAACTTTTTTGTATTAGTCTTAGATGAACTATTTTTGTGTCCTTCCGGTTGCAATCTAATACGAGTGCGCGGTGGGTGCGACATTTTTGACACGAAATGGTAAATTTGCATCAAAACTCGCAATTCGCTACACCAACCACTTTCTTTCTATCGCAACGGTACTTGAACTTTCCGTACCATAAATGTTCACCGACCTCTACACCGAAAATTCCAGTTTCGAAAACGAGCAGTGTCAGTTTCAAGTGGAGCTGGTATTAGTGCCATTTCCGTCCCTGTCCCAACCAAAGTCACGACACCAGGTCGATACAGCTCCATTCACCAGCGATATCGATGTGACTGACTTTCTTACTTCTCAGCCGCAAAATAATGAGGGCCACAATGTTGATTTGGCAGCCATTGCCCGTAGATCCTCCGTTTTGTCGGCATGTTTATATACCGTGCAGTTTAGGCAAGACAATGCAGGCAAGATCGGAAACAATCGCGTGGAGCATGATTGCCCCATGGACGCAGACAAAGGGGGAAATGCGACTGAGAATGTGCTTAACAAACGTCGCCGAAAACATCGTTCGCGCCGTGGCTGCTGGACCTGCCGTTTGCGACATAAAGCATGCCCTGAGGATGGAAGTCCGTGCAGTGCATGCTCGAGGCTAAATATCCGATGTGACAACAGTCAGGCCCGCCCCGAGTACATGCAGGACAAAACACACGCCGCAGATCGTCTTCGGGAGATTCGACTAGTCACAGATAAGCTCCGAGGACGGTATATTCGGCAAACGCGTAGAAAAAGCAGGCTCAAGTGGAATGAACCAGCCTGCTCAAATCATCAATCCTGTTAACATTGAACATTTCCGCTCTCTATGTCGGGACGGAACTTTGCTGGGCTATAAACAGACTGCAGGTGCGAGGGAAGTAAAGGGCGTCTTGTACTGCATTCAATTGCGAGTGCCTTAGTCTGATAATTTATGCTCGACATTCCCCCTCTGTTATCAGCAGATCCTTTGCCATGAAGTCACCTTGGACAGTGTTTTTGACCTTATTATTGTGGCTGGGCATTGCCTCAGCATTCTATTTGCCTGGTGTGGCTCCCAACAATTACAGGATGGGAAGTCCTGTTGCATTGCTTGTGAACCATTTAACACCATCTTTGCACCACACCACTGGTTCCACCATGTCAGAAAAGTCAAAGGGCTCCGTCTATGCCTACGACTACTACTTCCCCAAGTTTAGATTTTGCAAGCCCAAGGAAGGTCCTGTCAAGCAACCCGAGTCCTTGGGTGCCATTATCTTTGGCGACCGTATTTTTAACTCTCCGTTCGAAATCGAAATGGCGAAGAGCAAGACCTGTCAAGTGATGTGCAAGTCAACATACGAGAAGCAAGATTCTTCTTTCATGGGCAGAAAGATTCGTGCTGGTTACAGCTACAACTGGATCGTCGACGGCTTGCCGGCCGCCAGACACGTCGTCGAGAAGAAGACTCACTCCCAGTTCTACTCCCCCGGCTTTCCTATTGGTGAAGTCGATGCCAACAATAACGCCTACTTATACAACCATTTCAACATCAAGATTGAGTATCATGTAAGAAATTTGGACTACCGGGTTGTGGGTGTCATTGTTGAACCTTTATCGATCGACAGACTGAAGGTCGATGAGAAAACTGCTTCGGCCGAGGAGCTCTGTGACAGCAGCTTGGAGAAGGTTGTCATCAGCAGAGACAAGGAGGCGCAAGTTTTGTTTACATACAGCGTTCTGTTCACCGAGTCGGATACTGCTTGGGCAACGAGATGGGACAAGTACTTGCACGTCTATGACCCCAAGATTCAATGGGTGTCTTTGATCAACTTTTCCTTGGTCGTTGTCATTTTGGCTACTGTGATGGTCCAGATTTTGGTAAGCACCTTGAAAAACGATATCATCAAATACAATGAGGTTGACTTGGATGCTGATGTCGCCTATGACAGCGGATGGAAGTTGGTTTATGGTGACGTTTTTAGATCCCCTGCCAACCGTATGTTATTGTCGGTTTTGGTAGGAAGTGGTGCCCAATTGTTCTGCATGGCCCTTGTCACTATTGTCTTTGCCTTATTTGGTTTGTTGTCCCCTTCCAACAGAGGTGCCTTATCCACTTTTATGTTTATCTTCTACATTCTCTTCAGCGTTGTTTCTGCTTACGTCAGCGGATACATTTACAGATTCTTTGGCGGTGAGAACTGGAAGATGAATATGATTTTGACTCCGATCCTCGTTCCTGGTGTCATGTTCCTCGCCTTCATCTTCTTGAACTTCTTCTTGATTTTTGCGAGCTCTTCTGGTGCAATTCCTTTGGGAACCATGATTGCCATAGTTCTTATTTGGTTTGTTGTTTCTGTTCCTTTGTCTGTTTTTGGTTCACTTTGGCAGTCTAGAAGATCTGTCTTCTCCGTTCCAGTGAGAACAAACCAAATTCCAAGACAGATCCCAACTCAAGAATGGTACTTGAGAACAGTTCCCGCCATGTTAATTTCGGGTCTTTTCCCATTTGGATCCATTGCGGTTGAGTTGTATTTTATTTTCTCGTCCCTTTGGTTCAACAGAATTTTCTACATGTTTGGCTTTTTGTTCTTCTGCTTCGTTTTGATGGTTTTGACCACTGCGTTGATTTCGGTCTTGACCGTATACTACACTTTGTGCAGTGAGAACTATAAGTGGCAATGGAAATCTTTCTTCGTTGGTGGTGGTTGTGCGATTTATGTTTTCCTCCACTCGCTCTATTTCTTGAGTGATGAAAAATTCACTGACTTCATATCGTTTGTCTTGTACTGCGGCTACTCAGCGATCATTTCGCTACTCGTTTTCATTGTCTGTGGCTCGGTGGGATTCTTGAGTAACTTGCTCTTCACGAGAAAAATTTATTCGCAAATCAAGATTGATTAAGCAACCGCGAGAATGATATTTTGTAGGTAAAATATATAGATACATCCCTATAACAATATGACGTGGCATTATCACAAGTAAAGGTAGCAATACACAAAGCATGAAGTGCAAAAAAAAAAAGAAAAAATATGCAACTTAAAACCAGCCCTCGCTTTTCTCTCTCTCAACGATTGAAGATATCGAGGATAAAAGCTTCTGCCTCCATAGCTCCGAGTTCCTCTTCGGTATTTCAGATCCAGATACCGGCGAAGGACAATTACTCAAGTCCAATTTCAATGCTTCAAGTTTTTTGAAAAGCAAATTTATGGAAACGAAGCCTAGGTTTTTCAGGGAAAGTTGATCAGCAAAGGACGAAGGAGTGGAACCAGCACTGCGGAAACTTTGCAAAAACGCGTTCTTAACGTTGGTGATCGCGTTGAAATTGGTGTTGAGGTTGCTTACCAACAAGTTGTAGACGATTGATAAGTCCTGATTGATCTTTAGAAATCTTGAAGCGAATTCACCATCACCAACATGAATGAGAAACAAGTCTATCAAGAGTTTGCATGATTTAAGCAATTTGAACGATTGTCCATAACTGACATTAAGGTAAGGGTTAATTAGGTCGTTAGATGACACGAGGGCAGTGGCCAGCCTCGAACAGACAGTGGAAGCGTAATTGGCAAAGCTCAAGAGCGACTGGGATAATTTTTTAACCAACCGGGTGATCTTCGACTGACTTTCGTTGATGGCTTCATCCGTATCGTCGTCAAAAGATTTAGATGGTAATGTTTTTAAGTAGTCGGAGAATTCCTCAAGGAATTCATAAAGCTCCACTTTATCCTTGATGAGGTTGAAGAAAAGTACGGCGAAACCTTGAAGCGGCAAAACAGATTTTGACGACGCAAAGTCCAACGCCAATCTGGGGCGAGTCTTTTTGCTAGCAAAGATGGAGTTTCTCCGCGCCACCACCAATGCATGGAACACTTTTGCAATCTCCATGTTGTGAACAAATGACATTGATGCAAGAGACGAGGGCACAAGGATGTTGATGTTAGAGTAGAGCAAGTCAAAGTAATCAGGCAAGCACGGCTGGGTTGAGAAACTAAGACTGTGGCATTCATCAATGGCCAATAATGATAAGTATAAGCGGGGAAGATGCAATCTGAGGTCGTCAGGATCGAGGGGCCCCGGCGAATCAGCCACAAGGGCGCGGAAGTTTTCCATCACCTTATAGTCGTTGAACACAGCGGCGGTCATGAAAATTCCTATGGAGTAGGCGTCGCCGCTCAACAAAATAGTGTAGTTAACCATTAAGAGGGAGGCAAAGAGAGTGACGAGCGATTCGTAGCTCATTGCCGACGAATGGCCCTCCAATGGGTATAACAGAAGGAGAAGGTGGAGCAAGGCGGTCAGGTTATCGAGCGACACGTACTGGTAATGGACGAGGTTGTTCAATGCGGTGGTGAACAACAGAAAGAGGCGGGACGCGTCGTTGGTGGGGGCGCAAGTCACAATACGGTGGATGGCGGCCTTGTTGAACGGCAAGACGGCAAGGTTCTGGTGGAACGTGGCGTAGTAAATGCTGAGGTTCTGCTCCACCAGGTTCAACGGGAACGCCGGGGGCGGAGGCGGGTGCAGCACCTGGGGGAGGAGGGGCTGGGCCGGTAAGAGCACGTTCACATAAGGAGGGGGCTGGGGGCTGTGGATGAGCGGGGTGTTGAGGGTGAGCTGCTTGTTGATGCGGCCGTTCAACGACAGCATCGATGACACCGAGTTGCGGGGCGACAAGCTGGCGGAGTAGCCGCGGGCGCGGTCCGGGTAGAAGTCGTCGTCGGAATCGGACACGAGCAGCTCGGAGTTGAGCGACACCAGGGGCTTGAGCGAGTGCATGCGTGTGCGGGAGCCCGTGGTCAGGGTGGAGCTGATGCTGTCGACCGAGGAGCGGCGCGAGTTGGAGCCCAGGCCGAATGCGGCGGCCGAGTTGTCGGAGCCGCCCAGCGCGGCGTCGCCGTCCGGGGGCATCTCGTACGGCACCTTCCACAAGGGCCCCAGGATCTTGTTGGAGTCCGGGTTGCGGGCCACGAGGCCCGGGCTGGCCGGGGGCTTCTGTCCCAAGAGCGGCGGGAGGATGATCGGCAGCGACGACGTGAGCGCGCCGGGGGCCCCGGAGAACGGGATGTGGTGGAGTGTGGGCTTGAGGTGGGGCGGCGCATCCACCAGTTTCAGGCGCGGGCGTGCGAGCTTGAGCGGCGGCGCCTGCTGCTTGAACGCTAACGGGTACGGCGGGGAGACGGACGGCACCGAGTAGTGGTGGTGGTGCGACGGCGAGTCGCGCGGTGCGCGCGGGTCCGGGAGGTCGCGGTGGTCCGGGTCCGGGTCGTCAATGCGCTCCACCAAGTCGCGGATGTAGCCCTTGGACGGCCCGCGCTTCAACGGCACGCGCGAAAACGTGCAAAAGTCGCCATTCTTGGTGCAGTTGTTGCAAATCTTGGTCACGCGCAGAAGCACCGACAGGTAGTCGGCGTCGCAACGGATTTTTTTGCGGCGGCAAGAGTCACACGCCCGCGACACCTTTGACCGTTTGCGGGGGGCGCCGTCTTTTTTGTCGGGCGGGGCGTTGGCGTCGGCCGGCGCCACGTCAGTTTGGGCCGGCGCCTCGTCAGTTTGGGCCGACGTCATGGAGGGCAGCGAAGGGCGGGAGAGAACTGGCACCGACAGCGTAGACAGGAGAATGATGGAGAGGGGAGGGAACCGGGTGGTGAAACCGGATCTGCGGAACTGAGGAACAGTGTGGAAGGGTTAAACGGACACGGTGGGGACGAAGAAGGGAAACACAGGTAGTGGAATCCCACGCAGCCAGAAGGAGGAAAGAACAGCGGGTTATGATGAGAAAATTGCGGGGGTGGTGGTAAGGTACAGACGAGGACGGATTTTTATTTTCTCCGTGAAACAGCGTCAGCCACTGGCACGCACGACTGCATGTTATTTTTTTTTTTTTTTTTGTGAAAGTATGGGGGTGGGGCAGGCCCGGGGAAACGCACCTGGTGCATATTGCCCCAATTGCATCTACACACCAAGCGTCCACGAGCATGGGGCCAGGTGCGCCGGAAAAAAAAATACCGCTGCCATCGCACCCAACCCCAGGGCCGGGACGGACGTATGTGACCGCGGATGCTGGATCAATGGAAGTGCGGTTCGGTACCCGGATCTTGGTGGTGGGGCCCGGGAATACATACAAGGGCGAAAGGGCGGAACGGCGCGAAACAACACCGGGACATTTGTTTTTTTGCACCGCTCCCCACTGGCTCGAGGCCGTGAGTGGGACCGAACTGTGGACCGGGGGGCCAGTGGTGTAGCGCCATGGCCCGCTTCGGAAAAACTTACCCCAGCCCACGGCTCTTAACCTGCGCGTAAGTCACCGCAAACTTTTGACTGTGCAGGCGGGAAACCCGATACGGGTGCGAGGTGGGTGGTGCCAGGCATGGGCGGGAGATGGGTGGATGGGTGGTGGCACGGGAAGTAAGGGGCGCGATCGGTTCGACCACATTGGGAGGATCTTGTGGGTTCTGGCGCCACAAATGCGCCGCTATGTGGCGAACCGCGCTGCATCGCCGCCTAAGCGCAATTTCCCTTCGGATTTTCTCCCATGCGCCATGTCACGCCCTAAATCACACCCATATCACGTGTTACGCCAAGACAGGAAATGTAGCGCCGCGACTTCCCCACAGTCGTGGCCGCATGGTGCCAATGCGCGCGCGGTATTTTTCCGGCCACCTCGTTCCACTACACCGAACCAACCCATCACCCCGGCAGGACAAGCGCTTACGGTGGTGGTTTGACCGCACCGCCCTCCCGCGCTATCGCCATCACACTTGTTCCGGCAACTCCCAAAACGCCGCCACGCCCTGGAGCCACTCACTGCAAGATTGCTCGGGCTTCCAGCCCATGTGCAGGCGCGGCCGCATGTTACATCGCACAGGTGCTCCGGTTGCGTGTCTGGTCCTACTGCTTCCGATGGCCATCCGCTTCCCCCGGAGCGTCAAGCGCATTGTGCCCATACTTGTGGTATGCGCGTTGGCCTACGCCACCTACGCCGCCTCCTACGTGGTGGGCTATAACCAGTTGTTCCGCGCCGGCCACCCTGCCGCCGCAGTGGCGCTCTGGGTGGTTTTGGCTGTCTTCGAGGCGTCGCTCTGTTTGTACTGGCTCCTTCTACTCCTTCGCGGCCCGGCCAAATGTGCTGCGCTCAAGCCGTTCGACCTCCATGGCTCCAACGACCCCGCGCTCCTGCCGCCCCCGCCGGCGTTCGTCAGTGACAAACTGGGCTACCCGTTTTGGTGCGGCAAGTGCCACAGCATCAAACCCACCCGGCTGTTCCACCTGAACGACCTCAACTGCTGCTGCGCCCGCTTCGACCACTACTGCGTGTGGGTGGGCACGGCCATCGGCCGGGACAACCAGATTGCGTTCATCAAGTTTGTGCAGTTTTGCAATGGGTTCGCGTGGCTTCTAGTTGCATTCGTGGCCCTGACCACCCGGCGGGCGGTGCGGCACTCGCCCCAACACATACCCCACTATGTGGTGGTGTTGGCGGTGAGCGGGTTTTGGGTGATCATGACGCTGGGGTTGCTCGCGATGCAAGTGGTGTACATCTGCCGCAACTGGACTACGCTCGACGAGTTGACCGTCAACGAGGCACGCAGGTATGCCCGGTGGGACCGCCGCATGCGCAGGCGCAACTACAAACAGAGTTTCTTCTCCCCGCCGGCCCCTCGGACGGAGGACGGGAAGCGGTATATTAACGTGCTCCACAACGGATCCCGCGTGGTGGTGCCATACAATGTGACCGACCTCGCCTTTTCCCAGGGGTTCCAAAAGAACCTCGTCAACTTGGTGCTCCACCGCAACGTCAACGAGGACCTTCTGCACGGCCCCGTGAGCCGGTGGGACTTTGCCAAGGCCTTGGTGGTGCTCCTTGTGCCGTATGTCGACCTTTTCGTGTGCACGCGGCCTCCAGCCACAGCGGAATACGAAACCTATGCCGACAAATTCAGCCCCGACTTTCTCGCTGAAATCGACACGAAAATCAAAAACGGCAATTATGTGGTGCCGCTGTACGCCCTGAACCACGAGTGATCCCTGCTCGCGGTGCGTCTCATCCCAAACATATTATAATACCCCATTCCCGAATCATATCCATAAACCCATTATTCTCACCGTCGTCTGCCCTTCGCTTCCACACCTCAAACAAGATTTGCTTCGACCGCCAATAGTTATATCGCTCGAAGCACTTTTCTTTCCATAGTGCTTGGCACTTGTCCTTCAATGCTTCATTAGTGCTGAGGTCAATATCGCATCCACACACGAGTAACGGCCAAAACGACGGAGTAACCATCGCATCACCAGGCCCCGGCTTGGTCTCGTTGAACATACGCACAAGCCTTTCAAGGGCATTGAAACACCGTTCAATGTCATTCTGATACGTTGCAATCGGCGCACCAGGGATCAATCGCTTGTAATACACCATTAACGCGCTGTGAAAGCATGTTACATTGTAGTATAACTTTTCGTGGAAGGGGGAAATGAACGTTTTAGTGGCAACATTGGAGATCGGGTTATACTCATTGTCGTAGAGTTTCCAGTAATTTTCCACATTCCAGTTTAAGAGCCGGTCTTCAATTTCGGCACAGATCCGGGAAAAGTTCCGAGGAGTCACCCCTTTTGTTCGAAACACATTCTTGTGGTTGGTCAACTGGATAACTTCGTTGAATAATTCGATAAGACATTTGGGTAAGCCAAAACCGAGATAAATGGAGTTGTCTCCAAGCTTGGGGATTATTGGATGCACAGAAGCCACAGGTTTGGAAATGGTAGGTTTCACGCTTCTTCGCTCTTGCTTAGAATTGGAGCTTTCCTCTGCACCGCTAGGTTTACCTCCATTATCATTAAAGTGAACCGTGAAGGTAAGCCGATTATCCTTCAGAGGTGCGACTTCGATATTGTTAGAAAGCTCATAGTTTTCTGCTCTTTCGTCGTCGCTGTCATTTGAAGTCCCTTCTTGGTCGTCGAAAGAAGCAGTTTTTGTAAGATCGTAGTTTTCGTTCAAATCTGAATAATTGAGCATACGATCTTTGTCGGAAATGGAGTAGTTGAAGAAATTGATAGCCTGGGTAGACTCATAGAATATGTTAAGGATGCTGAATAGATTTCGGAGGTACCTTTCTAATGGTGAAAACTGCCTCGACTTCTCAGTACCATTCTTGCCCTTTAAAATGAAGTCACCGATGGCGAAAATAAGCTCGTAATTCTCAAACACGCCAAATGAGTTATCGAGATGAATTTGAAGGATGATCGCGAGAAGAAGGAAAGTATCATAGCAGTCATTGTCAGGATTCAGGGAATGGTCCCCATATTCATCAATGTGATGATTCAATATGATGATGCCATACTTTCTCAATGCGATGCTGATCATCAAGTCTTCGTCAATGAAAAACTCATCGACGGCAGTATTGTATTTCTTACCCAGCTTAAGTGACTTGTGGAAGTGGCATGCGGACAACGTCATGCAAAGAACCCCGAACTTTATATTCTTGATCACCTGTTCCCGCGATACCGTATCAGACGATAGAGCAACTAGGTGCGAGTCCCAGTTCCCAATGGCAGCAAAGTCTTCGCAGACCAATTCAAATAAATTCTGTTTTAAAAGGGCCACAACAAGTGTGTCCCAGTTGGAATTGGGAAAAGCGACGCGAATAAAGCAGAAATTATCCGCAGTCAAATATGTCATGGACTCTCGAATCGCAGGGGAGATGGTGACTTGTTTGTTTGAATAGTTGAAGAAGTGTTGGAGGACCTTAAGGCTTGGTACCCAATCATCGGAATCGGTGTTGACAAAAAACTTGGGATATAGGATGTGGAACATACTCTGCTCGTTGAATTTGTAGTGATTTCCCTTGATTGCCACGATGGTAAGCTTGGCGTAGTAGAGAAGCTTATAGTGCACAAACTCATTATCCGCCTTGGAAAAGATGGATCCAAACCGATCGATGGGATAACTCGTGTCCCTGATTGGCTTGGAGATAGTCGGCATGGTTTCTGCCTCGGAAAACGACCGGGCACAGTTTGGCGCGCGAGAACTTGGAGCGGGGTAATCAAGCAGCTTGCTTTGGCGCAATTCGCCCCGAAACAGATTCGCCGACCGGTAGAACCCAAACGGCCCGGAGAAATGAGACTCAGTTCCCGCAGCTTCGGAAACGTTATCAAGCCTGTTGATAACATCGTTCAACTTCGCGTAGGTCTCAAACTGCATCAGCTTGGGGAACTTGACGAGCTCAACATTGCGTCGCATCCAACTGCCGTCCTTGTTTTCGTCTCTGCTGGATCTGGATATCGGAATCGATATCATTTCGTTTCTCTTGTCCACACTCAAGCCATCGGCCCATCCGAGCACTAGATTGTAGCCTTTGCATTCAAACTTGGCCTTTTTGCATCGCAAGCACACAGGCTTTGCAAGGTCACACTTGATTTTCCGAGACCGACACGTCCAGCAGCCGTCAAAATTTCTCGACCGCCTTTTCATCCGACGAGTGAGGCTAGAACGAAGAAAGTGTGGGGAGGAAAGATAAGTGCGCACAATCAACCGAGATATATACACCACACAAACTGCGACATTCACCCACCCATGTCGCTACCCGTGGACATTAGACGGGAATTCAATCCCCAGATTCCGATAGTGCTCCCCCATGATAAGGTTTTTTTGATTCAAGTGGGTTACAAGCTTTTTAAGATTGGAGGCGCGTCGTTGCTGTCAGACGCTCCGTCGTATTTCACCGCCTACTTCTCCCAGGAGAAAAACAGTGATTCGGTGTTACACATTGACCGAAATCCGTTGGTGTTTGAGAAAATCTACTCTCATTTGCAAGGATACTATATCGACATTAAGACCGAGGACGACTATGTGCACATTTTGCTGGACAGTTTCTACTTTGGGCTCAACCGACTCCAAGAGCTGCTCCAGGACCATATCTTTGCCAACATCGGAGGCACCTCGTTCAAAATCCCCAGATCGCTTTTTGTTCACTCCGGCAACTACCCCAACTACTTCCTGATCCACTATGAGAGTCTTTTCAATGGCTCGAAGCAGATGATTGCCCTGGAAATATCGATCCGGCCGCCTCCCCAACTGCCTCCTAGTGTGCCCAACCGGTCTCTGAAGCTTTTTTCTGATTTGTTGGAGCTTCTCAGAGGCAACACAACCGTTCTCGACGACGACGAGCACCGCGCTTTGCTCGTGAAAGAGTGTAAGTACTATCGTCTTGTTGAATTAGAACAGCGTATTCTCAAGCATATCATAAGGTTTAATCCTCTGACACGCTCGGCAGAAATTGTCATGAACCTTAATGACTTGCATCCGATGGGCGTTTCTTCGCGGTCCACGGATTACAAGATCGAGCTTCCGGTGGAGTATTGTCGTCCTTACGTGAGAAAGGAACCGAAAAGGGACCTCATAATACAGATGAATTCCGTTCCTGGTGCCGAAGTCAAACTCATATTAAACAGGCATACAAACGTGCCTCTCTTGATCTGCACCAATGGGTTGGCCCACACGTTTGTGCATATTTTCAAGAAGGTGGCTCCGATGTTTGCAGAAGACCTCGAAGACAACGCCTTGGGGTTGTTATGTGGCTTATCGGGCTCGAGGGCTGTGATCAATGGAAAAACTTTGAAAGAGAACTGGTATGAGGTCTTTTTGGGTCCTGGTGTTGAAGAGCCGGACGCTAAGAGACAAAAGTCGGATAATGCTGTTGCTGGCGGCGATTTTGTGGAATTCCGTCTAACCAAATCGTTATGGAAAGTGCTAATCCGGGGGAATCGCGGAAGACTACACGCTGTCCATCTCGAGGGCCTGTCAAGCCCGGCGTATGAACCTGTCATGTTTCTTTGATATCAAGACGGTTCCAAGACCCCGCATCTTGGCAATCAGTTTAGATGACATTAGTGGATGGTGATGGAGATAATACTATCTGGGGGACCTTTCTTCGTTTATTTGGCATTACGGCCAGACGTAAATGTTGTAACCTTGTAATCACCAGTAAAAACGCAAAACAAATGCGATACTCGATCCCAAGGATCATCATCCCACAGTGTGATATGCCACAATGTTCGGCATGGCCCAACACTTATACCCAAGCACCTTCGCAACATAGCAAATTCCCTCGGTCTCTATTCCGTCGTAGCCCTCCTGCCGTTCCCACGTGGTTCCCACAATGTAGGTTGTGGGGAAAACTACACCCTGTTTGAAGATAATGGATCGCACAAAGAGAACCGCGCCTCCCACCGAATCAAGCTCCACCGCATAGTCCAATTTAGTGAGAGCAGGGTCGCAATCTTTCTGTCTCGTCATCTTCACGTGGTCTTCCAAATGGAACATCTTCTCCGGGACGTCCTTCGGAATGAACTTGAATTTGCTCCATTGGTTGGTGTCCATCAATTCGAGTTCGTTGGCGGTTGGAACCCGGCGCTCGCCACGCCAAGAGTTTTTGTCGTAATCTTCCAACACACCTTTTTGCACCCGAGGCACAATGATATCTTTGTCGCTGTTCACAAACCGCTGGATGAAATCGGTGTTAGCCATGCCCACGATATCAGCATCGAGAAACAACGTGAAGTCTTCATTTTCCAACCCGTTGAACAACACAAAGTTTCTTGCACGGGCAATTAGCCTGCGTCTATCCTTCTGCTTGCTTGGAGAATGTTCGGACGCTTTGAAGTTGGAATCGAGGAAAGGTGCTCGAATCAAGGTCACCTTCGCATAAGTGGGTGCAGTCGTTTCAAGCCAACCTTCGACATAAGGCACCATCGTGTCGTAGAGCCCCTGGGTGCCACAAAGAAACGCCAAGCTGACGGCATTGGGGTCGTATTCGTAATTCAGAAGCGAGTGCAAAAAATCTTCCACCGACCTGCGGGCACCAAAGGCGTTCTCGTTAGCCAACAGTGCCGCAATGAGAACCGTACTGGTTTCTGGGGCGTTGCCGGCGCCGGATTTGACAAACGTTACTTTCGTATAGCTTTTGGTTTCGTCTCCTGTGGAAAAACGCACGTATTTGCCCTCGGGATGGGACACCTCGGTGTTGTGGGCATTGTCATTTTGGTTTTGGGCACTCTGATCCACCCTTTCGGGCGTGGGGCGGGTTGTGGTGGTTGCCGCAGACTTTTGGGGAACAACCGTGGCCAAAACATCGTTTGGGCGCGACTTTAGCCCCACCAACACCAAGGATGCCACTACAAGAGCGATCAAAATGTACTTTGTAAGTCTCTTGCTCATGATAGTGGGTGGTTCCGGTGTGGGTATTTGCGCTGCGCGTATGCATGGTGAAGCACGAGGCTGACTTTATCTGCAAAGAACACCGGCCACCGATTCCATTCTGCACCGAACCCACCTGAGCCACCTTTGAACCCAAGCAGTGCCCCTTTAAGTAACCCCGCTTGCTTCCCCTTTGGCTGCCGGCGGTTTTGCCGTCGCCCGCTATCGGGGAATCCACCGACCGCTCCGGCATATGTGGCACCCGTGCCTCCCGCGCTACCCTCCAGTGTAGGATGTCGTCGGAGATACCCAGATAAAGAAAACCCACTACACCCCCTCCTAGTCACAATGGCAGTCACCCAATCGATCGTTGCACTCTCTCTTTTGACAGTTGGCGGATACTTGCTTTTCCAAGGCGAAGGTGAGTCGTTCAATGTCGGAGAGTTTCTAGAAACAACCTCCCCCTACATGTGGGCGAACTTGGGTATCGCCAGTTGTATTGGCTTTTCCGTCATTGGTGCCGCGTGGGGTATTTTCGTCACCGGCGCCTCCATTCTCGGCGCGGGTGTCAGGGCCCCAAGAATCACCACCAAGAACTTGATCTCCATTATTTTCTGTGAGGTTGTCGCCATTTACGGTTTGATCATGGCGATCGTGTTCTCGGCCAAGGTCAGCAGCGTGCCAGAAGCGTCGTTGTACACCAAAGAGAACTTATATACCGGCTTTGCCTTGTTCTGGGCCGGTGTCACTGTGGGTGTGTCCAACTTGTTGTGTGGTATTGCAGTTGGTATCACCGGTTCCACTGCCGCGATCTCGGACGCTGCTGACTCGTCCTTGTTCGTCAAGATCTTGGTTATTGAGATTTTCGGCTCCGTTTTGGGTTTGTTCGGTTTGATTGTGGGTTTGATGATGGCCGGTAAGGCTCCTGAGTTCAAGTGAGACTGCTCTGCCCGGACCGGGCCTCCAGTCTCGTGGCGGAGAGTTCCGACACCAAGGTATCCGGTACATTGACCGACTTCTCCATTTTTTATCACACCCCGGACCACCTCACCGAGAGCCGTGTCACGCCAAAACCGCCCCTTTTTTACTTCTACAAGCTTCACTATCAATTGTATGGCATTTGATTAAACACTATCATCTCTCTAATACACGCACTCATTTCAATTTTCAACCTCGACGTAATCTGGCGACTTCTTCAAGATCACAATGCCTTCCAAAGTATGCGATAGACTGATCCATTCCTCGTTGTTCTCCAACTCGGCTCTTTCCCCGTAACTCAACAACACGGGAGTGGCTTGAGTAACCCATCCGGTGATGGTCTTGGGCTTACCGGCTTGTCCCACAACGTCAACCGCCTGACCAACTCTGACGTTCACCTTAATGGGGTTCAAGTCTTCGTCCACCGTCACCAACATTCTTGGCTTGATCGCGGTGGTCAAGTAGTACAACATTTGGTGAGACATTTCGGTGGTAGAGTCGCTCAAGATAAACGCCTTTGGATCTAGCAAGCTCACGGAAATAGTCAACAAGGCCGCCAACGAAACCTTGTTCAAGATGGTTCTCTCGCTGTTGAATGGAGTCAACGACAACGTACCCTTACCCATGTACAAAATACCTTGGGCAATTCTCACCATGAACAACGAGTCAGGAGACTTGCAGTAGTACTGTGCCAACTGTCTTAACAATTGCGCTAATCTAGCGTTGTTGGTACCAGCACCAACCAAACCCATGGCGTAGATTGCGTTCTGAGACACCTCCAAATCTGGGTCATGCGAGTACCGAGAAAGGGTGTCGAAAACCTTCATTTGTGGATAAGAAGCGGAAACAAGACCCATGGCCAAAGGAACGGTTCTGCGGATCAATGGGTTTCCGTAATGCATCAAATGGGAAAAGTGACGCAACACCATGTCTTGACCAATGTCCTCGCCCATAGCGATACAAGCAAGACCCAAGACTGCAAACCCTTGGTAAATATCTTCGTCTTCGCTCTCGTCGTCCGAAGCAGGATCAAACTTGTCTTTGCCATCTTCTTGCTTGATGTCGGTCTTGGATTCCGCTTCGTCATCCACATCATCTTCTCCTGAGGCTTGGCTTTCACCTTGAGTGGATGGGGCTTCTGCGTCCTTACCTTCGCGCTTCAAGGTATCCTCTTCGCTTTCCTCCAACTTCTTCTCCTCGTCTTCGTTATCCTTAGGCTTGGCGGAGCACATTTGCAACAAAGATTGGATTTGCAAGACATTACCAGTACCCGCGTAAGCACAAATGTTGGCCAAAACCTTCAATGTTTTGTTGATTGGATGTTCAATGGCGTCAATGATGTCCAACACATCCTCCACCATCTCAGTCTTACCCATATACAACAAACCAAGACCCAACGCCATGAATCTGATGAACTTGTTATTCAATTGAGAATAGTCTCTCTCCAACAAAGTTTGCAAAATGGCGGAAGTAATATCACCGTTACAGGTACCAACAAAGACGTGACCAAGGGCCAACGATGCTAAACAAGAAACTTCCAAAGAAATCTCGGTGTCAGAGACGAGTGGAAGTAATAAGTTCAACACTTCTTCATTCGCAGAGCCAGCATAAGCAATACCAAGGCCGTTGATGGCGGATGTTTGGAAAATCTTCTTGGGGTCCAGAACATATTCCTGCAACAATCCCAAAGAAACCTCTGCCTCGTCGTTGATGTTGGCGGAAATAATACCAGTACCCAAGATAGAACCAGCCTTAATCATGTCATCCGAAGAGTAGGTGTATCTGTCCAACGCTGGCAAACCCTCGTCGATATTCCACTGGTAAATCGAACCAATAGACGCGGTCGACGAAATCATTCCTGTACCCTTGGTTCTGTAGATCCAAGACTTGGTTTCACTTTCACCTGATTGCAAAATCAATTTATCAGTTCCGTAACCAAAGTTGAGGAAAGCGTTAACGAAGGAAGCAGCCAAGTTCTGCTTGGCAGAGTCAATGGATCCCAGACCATAAACGTACCTGAAATCTTCCAAGTGTGATTTGTAAATGTCCTCTGGAACCTTTGGCTCCAACAAGTTCAATTCCTCGACCAAATAAGAGTAAAACTCAGGCAACTTCACGTTCGAGATGATCTGCTGGGTCTCCTCGTTGTTTCCAGGGTACTTGAATCTGTTGAATTGCTGGGACAAGATGAAACCAAGTTGCTTGTGAACCAAAAGATCTTCGGTCGACTCGAACACCTGCTTGATCAAATCCTCATTGTCCAACTTGATCGCCAACGTCAAAGCTTGCGTCAATTGGTTGTGGGACAAGTAGATGGAGTAAGCGGTGTGTAAGAAAGCGGTATCGTCCGGAGGCGCCAAAAGTGGCACGCAGCTGACCATGTAGAGACACAGTCTGGCGTATGTGGTACTATCCAAGTATTGGGGCAACTTTTCGATGTTTTCGATTTCCAACAACAAGTCAACCGCATCAGCCTCCGCATTGTGCTTCAAGAAGAAAGGCACAATATGGAACGACAATTCCACCAACCGAGCAATATACGCATCATCCGCTCCCAATTTGGCCTGGTACGACTCGCCAATCTCCAAAGCCAAGTGCCGCATGTATTCGTGACCCCAGTCAGCAATTGTGTCATCCGACGCCAACAATCTATACTTGAGAGAGTCTGACTTGTCCTTGTCGGAACGGGTGGTGGCCAAAACGGATATCACATCCGCAAACTGGAGTAAGCGCTTGGTGGAAACCCCTTTCTCAGTCCATTTCTGGTACAAGTCTGTCAACAGCTCGTAGTGAGGTCTCAAGAACTTCAACGGCTTAGGCACAGCAGTCATCGAGGTGGTTGAGTCCTTGATGAAGTTTTTCATCGCGTCCAACGAAGTGGAATACACCTCATCCGATTGATCTGGGTCAACCAACCGTTCCACCAACAATTCCAAGTCATCTTTCAACTTTTGGTCCTCTTCGGAAAGTTCCTCCTCGGAGACGACAGGTTGTTTCTTTTTTTGTGGTTCTCCATCCAATGGAGTCACCTGGTCTTTGACGGGAGCCATGGTGAACAATGAACGGCAATACTGGTTGAGATTTGGAATTGTCGGAGTGGTTGTGGCAAACGAGTTTGTCTCCTGCAGGTGGCTGGTTTTCGGTCACGTGCGTATGGCCCCAGGGTGTCACGTCTAGGGAGGCCAAACGCTGCCTGTTGGAGCCTGGAATATAGCATTCGGTAGAGGTATTACGCTGGGTCATTGCAAGGGAGCTGCAGCACTTCGTATATTTCCTCACTGTCGTGCTGTTCTCCGCATGTTCCAAAACCTTTGGACCTGCATGCACTCACTTCATGATTACTAAGTTGCATCCGGATCTGAGACAAGAGGTTGCCGAAGACGAAGCTTGAGCTTCGATTAGATTCACCGCATTGGTTCAGGTGACCTCAATGATTGTTTTTGACCAAAACTTTTCTCCGCAGAGGTTCGTTTTCGTCAGGAATTCGCATGTCCTGACTACCGGGCACATCTGTGGTATATATGGAGAAACTCATACCGTATGTGCTTGTCCTCGCCATTGACACTGCTAATACGGTTCTTATTACGGTTGAATTTGGAGGTAGACGAATAATATACCCCGGTGGGGTCGGGGAAAATCATACTGTATGAGCTACTGGTTTTAGTCGAAATCGCGAAACATCGATTTCCAAACACCTGGGTCGGAACGGTTTGTTGCCAATTGCTCTTTTCAACGTTCTTAGCAATGGAGCGCATCTTTTACAAGTCCGACGAGGTTGACGCCTATACGGGATATCCTATTTACGTCTTTGATACGTCGTACCTCCCCTCCACATCTCAAATTGACTATGATCTCTTCATTCCCACCATGACCAAGTCGCTTCCGAACCAGCCGTACGTGCTCGTGATGTTCAGCTGTGGGCTTAATAAGATCAATTGGATATGGGGTGTCAAATTTTTGAAAGCATTCTTATCCCCAGACTATGAAAGCAGAGACAACATCAAGAACCTTACCCGGGTGATATCGGTGCACGAGAGTTGGTTCGTCAAGTCCATTTCGCAGATTTTGACCAACATTTCCTTCTCTCGGCAAACCCTTGCCCGGTTGAGTCTCTTATTTGATAGCAAAACTAGTCACAACAACATTCTTACTAGCTGCGACTCGTTGTCGGAGCTTTCATACTACGTGGATATTACGAAACTTAAGATCTCACTCAACATTTACAAACACGACGCCAACTCCACCCTCAGTCCCAGGATCGAGTTCCAGTGTCCCATTACTAACATTATCACCGCCAACACTCGCTTTTCTCGGGTGACGGATCCTGTGTTCTACCATCATTTCTACCAAATCTTCCGCATTGTTGACACCTACGGGCCCAACGTGGAACTGATATTCCACCGTCCGGGGAACCGGCTCGGCACGGAAATTTTGGTATTGTGCATCACTCGAAACCAGTTAATCTGGATCAACGACTGGGATCTAAACTGCATCGCCTCCTGCTTCAAGAAATTGCTCTTGGACGTCTCGGAGCCCATGATTCCCGTCAGCAAGATCACGTTACCCATGAATGATCTGCTCAACTACACGCTTGAAGTGTTAAACGTGATGATGATTGACGAGGATACGAACGCTCTTATTTTCCAGATTATGGACTTGTGCTATCGAATAGTGGAGAATGCGGACGTGACCCACCACACCTGTCTCTCCATTTCCAAGAGCATGTGCCATGCGTTGACCCACGAAGTGTTATCCACGCAAAACAAAGATCGGATCACGATCGGCACACGGTTCATCAAAAACGTAATTACGCATTGGCGGCTGATATACCCTCTCTATCAGCAACGGTTCCAGACCGTTGAACAGATTGTCAATGGCGAATCGCTTCTGAATGCGGCTATTGACGAGCTGTACAATATGTCCCATGAGATCACAATGAAGGAAGAAGATTCGGGCGACGAAAATGAGCCGTCCGGGCCTCTAGAGCCGTTTGACACCAAAGCGATTCTCGCGGATTTCTCCGAAATTGCCATTGATGATGCTCGACCTCCATTAGTTGAGCCAAGGATAGCTCTGAGCAGGGCAACGGGGTTGTCTGGTTCACGGCTTGCCAGTCAGGGGCCATTGCGGGAACCAAAACCCAGTGTTTCGAGACCAGGAGGTCAAACGAAAACCGATGTCCCAGAGGCGGTGGCTGTAGCACTGTCTGGGGAAGAAGATGAAGAAAGAGAAAATGAGGGTGAGATTTATCAACAAGTTCAAGTGCCGCAGGTCCAGAACGACCAAAGCCCAACACGGGAGGTGTCGCCAGAACAGGAAGAGGTTGAACCAAAACAACCGGCCTCCAGGGCCAAGACCAACTTGGAAACACATACCCGAGAAGAAAAGCGGACGGATACAACGCAAGCTGCGAAAATCTCCGGGCTGAACAACGTGCAACTCCAGTTCCCGCCGCAAAAGTACAGGTTTGAAAAGCCGACAAGCCTGGAGAAGGCCGGCTGGGAGAAAGCCGAGGTGGCACCGCCAGCGGAGCCCAAACCCGCGTTCAAAAAACCGGTGATCCGGGGCCGCAAGGTGAGCCAGCTCACCAAGCTTTTCGAGGAGCGAACCCAGGCGATGGAGATTATCCGGACCATATAGAATAAACCACGGACGGGAGCCGCCGTAGCAGGACAAGACATGATATACAGATGGCACGGGCCCTAACGTCTAATACTATACACTATGTTACAAAGTCTATTCGCCAACCAATCTGCTGTCGATGTTGTCAATGGACAAGTCGCCGTTGCCGTTGGCGTGGGCCGCACTGGCCACCGCCGCAATGGCCGCCGCCGCGGTGCTGTCGCCATGCTCGGAGTCATGGAGGCCGTGGGCATGCAATTGTTGTTGGTAATGTTGGAGTTGCTGGTCGTCCAAATGGGGGTGGGGCGAGAGCGAATGCGGGTGGCCCATGGTGTGGTGGTGGGAGTGGTGGGCACCGACCGCCAACTGGCGCTGCAACTCGGCCTCCTGGCGCTGGCGCTCCAACTCGTAGGACAACACCTCGTCGTGCTCGTCGTCGTCGTCGCCCTCCATCACCTGGTGGTACAGCGCGGCGTTGCGGCGGCGCTTGATGCCGTTGGCCAGCACGCCGGAGCCGGGCAAGAACTTGTTCTGCTTCTTCAACTTGCGTTTGTAGCCCCTGATCTCGTTGTAGATGTCCTCGCGCTTGATCAACACGTCGGGGAACTGGTGCTTGATCTTGGCCTCAATGTGCGATGGCTTGGTGCCCACCTTGTACAAGTCCAAGATGAGCAAGTTCAACTCGTCGGAGCGCTTGCGCAACATGGGGTGGTTCGACAACGGGTCCAACTGCGGGTGGTTGTGCTCGTTGCACGTGGTGCGCAACGACCAGATCAGGTTGGACTTGCGGAACGACGCGGTCATGCTGAAGGGGCAGCGCAACTTCTTGGTGCGCGCGTGCGGCTCCAACACGTAGGCGGTGCCGGAGTCGTTGAGCTGGCGGCGCGCCTCCTCCTCCTCCTGCTGCTGGATCAGCTTGCCCTTTTTGTGGCGGTAGCGGCCCCCCAACTCGCACGTGTAGTAGATGGCCTTTTTGTTGGAGTGGGCAATGACAATGCCAAAGCCATTGTCGCGGGCAAACTCCGAGATGAACTCGTTGAGCTCGTCACGCGTGTGGAACATCTGCTCCGGGAACGGGCGGGTGATCAAGTTGCCCTCGTTGGTGATGGTGTTTTCCGACACGGGGTAGATCTTCAGCCGCGAGTCGATAATGGGCTCGGGGATCTGGATGTTGTACTCGGACTCGCCCACGTCGTGCATGTGCTGCTGGTGGTGGTATAGCGCCTGGGCCTGGGCCTGGGCCTCCTGGGCCGCCCGCTGCTCCTGCAGAGGCTGCCGACTGGGGTCGGGGTTGGGGTGGAGGTGTTTGCCCGGGTCTAATTTGACCAGGGAGGGGTCGTCGAGGTCATGGCCGTTGACCTGGTTCTTGACTGCGGTGAGTAACTGCTCATCGATGTTCTCGGGATAATCTTCCTCGTGGCTCATGTGCGGGGGGCTGGGTGCAAATCACGGTGCAAGGTCGTGTTAGGGTAGTAGTGTAAATGTGTTAAAATTTTGTTTGTTGTGCCGGGGGATGGGGTGAGCGCCGCGTCACGTGCGAGGGCGTGCGCGGGCGAATTCGGCCGATGGGCCCGTTCCCCTAGCGGTGCACCTGAGGCGTACCCGAGGTTCTCCGATCTGTACCGGATTTGCCAAGCTAGTGGCAATCGAATACCTTCTGCCGATCTGTTGCTGAGAGGCTTGATAACTGGAAGCAACTGGCCACCTGAAGGTGCTACGCCTTTGCTTGTGTGCACACCGGCAAAGCAATTCCCTGAGTCAGGTGCGAATCCCATGTAGAGTGCGACCAGTGTAAGGCCACTGTAGGTCACTGTAGGTCACTGTAGGTCACTGTAGGTCACTGTAGGTCACTGTAGGTCACTGTAGGTCACTGTAGGTCACTGTGATTAAGTCGCTTAATTTGGTTGCAGTCACTGTAATTAGGTTACATAATTAGGCCACAATTAGCTCGCTGCAATCAAGTCACCGTGATTAAGTCACTATAATTGAGTCGCTGTAATCAGCTCTCTGTTATTAGCCTACTACCATTTCTCTGCAATTAGCACATAATCTCTGTCATTAGCTCTCTGTTGAGTCACTGTAATTAGCTCTCTGTTCAGTCACTGTAATTAAGCCCACACCGGGTTCTTTCAATCGATTAATGACTTGTTCACAAGACCGGGCACCAAATCATCGTACATCTCTATGGCATTGGCCGGATTCAGTTTTGACCGTCTCACAAGACCACCGTGCGAATCCGCCTGGACTGTTTAGTCGGTCGTGGATAATTCTGCTGTATGTTGGTCGTTCTACTGTCCGATGCTCCGTTGCTCTGTTGCTCTGTTCCTTTGCTACGGTTCCTCCTTATGCTACTCTTCTTCCTTATTCCTCCTTATGGACTGTTCCTCCTTATGGACTGTTCCTCCTTATGGACTGTTCCTCCTTATGGACTTCCTTAAGGTTCCTTATGGTCCTTATGGTTCCTTATGGTCCTTGTGGTCCTTAAGGTTCCTTGTGGTCCTTGTGGTCCTTGTGGTCCTTGTGGTCCTTGTAGACTCTCCTCCTGTCACATTACTTGTTCACCGCACTGTCCGCCCAAGTTGGCAACACGAACGCCGCCTCGTGCACCCGGGCGCTGTAGTACCGGAACACCTCGCGCTCCCGCTCCGGCCCCACCGTCCGCACCGGCTTGCTCAAGTCCTTGGTGGCATCGTTGCACGCCACAATAAGCCCCAACTGCCCACTGGTGTACGACGGCATGTAGCACTGGCAGTACGCCACGTTCAGAAACACCCGGCCCGCCTTGCCCTTGAGCTCGGCCAAGTACTCGAGGTTCAACCAAATGTTCTCGCTGCTCTGCATGATCACCACGCCGTCCGCCTTGGCCGCGTTCTTCAACAACGAAAAGTACTCCACCTGGAAAAACTCCTCCGCCGGCCCCTCCGGGTCGGACGAGTCGGTGATGATCACGTCATACTTGTCGGCCTCCGCCACCGCGCCCAAGTTGCGCAAGTACTCAAACCCGTCACAAATCTCGATCGTCACCTTGGGGTGGTTGTGGAACTTGGCCATCTGCGGCAAGTACTTGATGCTCAAGTCGATCACCTGCTGGTCAATCTCCACCAACGTGATGCTTTCCACGCCGCTGAGCTCCACGTGCTTCACCAACTCGCGCACCACGCCGCAGTCGCCGCCGCCAATCACCAACACCTTCTTGGGGTTGGGATGGCACATCACCGGCACGTGCGTGATCACCTCCTGGTATGCAAACTCATCCTTTTCCGTGCACTGCACGATGCCGTTGAGCACGAGCACGTTGCCAAAGGTGGTGGACTCGAACACGAGGATGTCCTGGAACTCGCTTTTGGTGTGGTGGAGAAGCGTTTTGATTTCAAGCCCGAACATCTGCCCGGGGAATGCGTCGTTGCTGATTTCGTGGAACCAGTATCTGTCTTTGATTTTTGTCACCGACGGGTGGCTGAAGTTTTGTAAGTCCATGGTGGCGGTGATGGTGGTGATGGAGGTGGAGAAATGGTGATGCAGAATCTTTTTTGCGCGCGGTAGTACTTGGAGGTTCTGACTATTTTAGGTGTCCTGTGATGCGAGAACATAAGCATCCAATGGGTTTCCCAAACTAACTCGTGCCCAATAAGTCTCCGGTTGTTTGGTTTGAGGTTGTGCATCTCGCGACACCCTCCTCAACTCCACAACATCCAATCCAATCCACAACTTCCTGTCCACAGCTTCCTGTCCACAGCTTCCAGTCCGCAACTTCCAGTCCACAACTTAAACAATACTTCCAATCTACCACTTCCGCCGCAAACGCAATCTCCCCCAAACTCAACAAAACCCGCTATTCCCCCTCTCTATGCCAGAAATTGTCCCAAATCTTCCCCTCTGGCAACGTCCGTATACCGGTGATTAAGCCAATGTGCCCCGCCATTCCGCCCGCCACTATACAGGCTGCATGGTCGCGAGGGCGGGCCGGTCCAGCAAATGAGAATATGGCGCAGATTACCCCAATCCCCGCATTAACCCATGTCGCATTCCGAGTCACTGTGCGCCTCACTTTGAGCTCCACCTCTGCGCCCCATTTTTCTCTTCCGCTCTTTTCTTCTAATTTCTTCTTCACCTCGTATGCCCGTGCCGCCTGTGCATCCCAAAGGAATGCTCAAAACCTCGGTATTCCCGGCCTTCAACGCCAACTATAAAACCCGAAGACGGACTTTTCGCTGCTGTCGTAACTGCCGGGCGAAACGTGCCCGTTGTGTTCTGTCAGAGAACTACGAAACATTTGGTTGCGACGACTGCCGCACAAGAAAACTCGACTGTGACTTGATCACCGTGAAACCATCGGCTAAGCTGCCGACCCCACCCACCACCGCCGTACCCACTAATGGTGGTGAAACGAAGACACGCAAAACTCAGCCCGAACCGGTCTCCTCCGCATCCACATCCACCTCCACCTCCACTGATTTTGAAAACGCATTCGCCTGGTCCTCGCTTCCTCGCACCCTGGTCCCCGTGCAATTTAAGCGGGAAAGCGTAGATCACGATTCCGGTAAACTGCTATTACCGACAGAGGCCAGCCCAATGTTTGACATCAAACAAACCCCTTCCTCTTTGCTGCTTCCGGTGGACCTACCATTTTCGTCCGATCTGTCTTCTCGCCTCCTTGACGACCAGATTTTGCAGCCGCTATTGGAGCCGTTCGATGCCTCTGTTCTCCATGGCAAATCGGTGTTGGACACGGAAGACAGCTTACCCATCTCGTTCATGACCACTAAGAGCGACGGCTCAGACCCCGTGGCCGACATGAACAATGGGACCCGCTCACATTCCATCCTCTCCGGACCAGCAACATTGACCCCAACCACATTGACCCCAACCACATTGACCCCAGCCACATTGACTCCAGACAACGTAGACGCCATCATCCACAAGGTTGACTGGAGACTACTAAAACGGGTTTTTGACTTTAACACCAGCATCAAGGAAACGTCGGTCTACTATGCCAAGTCGCTTAGTCGGAAGGAAACCACCGACACTAAGCGAGTTACCCTCACTGAGGTTCTCTCGCGGAAGCACAGAAACAAGAGAAGGTTTCTTTCCCCCCGCAATAGCCAGCATTTGAAGTTCTTGTTATCCATCCACGCATTCACGTTAAACTCGCCGGGCTTCTTTGACGTCACCCAGTCGGACTTGTTGAAGCTTTTCGAAATTTACTTCTACAAGGTGAATTCCATCTTTCCCATCGTCCACGAACAGGAGTTCTGGGAGCTATACAAAAAAGATAAGGTTCCCAATATCATGGTGTATGCCATTGTGATTGTTGCAGCAAGAGACGAGTTGTCCGTGCCGATCTTAGAGAGATCGTTCTATCCTAACGGCGCGCCGTTCAAGGACAACCAGAACAGACTCATATATGAGTTGGAGGGGAAAATCCGCCAGCTTCTCCTTTTCTTGCCTGAGCTTGAAGACACGGAAAAGCTTACCCGTTTGATGGCCCAGCTCTTGTTATCCTTGAACTTCACGTTTAATAAGTTTGGCAATGAGCAAAGCTCTCACGATCTTTTTGCCTGTGTAAGCTACGCATTCTCCTTGCTTTTCCATCATCATTTTTTCCATGAACGATTAATTAAAGAGGGCGCCGAAAAGAAGTCTCTATATCTCCAGAACTTATGGTGGGTGATCTTCATTCTCGACCGATTCAATGCGCTTTTGAACGGAAAGGCAGTTGTCATCAAAAGATCGGACTTCAATATTGGCCGCCCCGAGAAATTACCCCATCTTAACCGGATTGTGTCCCTTGCATATGCGTTGGAAGATACTTTGATTGCCGCTTTCCGGCCGCCTCGGGTCATCGAAGGGAAGGAAACCGTTATATTGGAAACTCTTCCAGGGGACCCGGTATTTAGATCCTCGGATTATCTCAAGGAATACGATAAGATATCGACCAAAACTGACGATTTGAGGGCCAAGTTTCTTGGTTATATTGCCAATAACGCCGAAAAGGTCGGTTGTCTTCCGGGGATTTCCGTGGGCGCATACCGAGAACGACATACTCTCTTTCTAGAAGAGATCATCCGAAGTCATCTCGGGCTTATATTGCGGACGGGCCACCTCAAATGCCTGAAGACGTGCGACGAAATCGACGAGCCAAGCCTCAAATTCAGTCAAACATTCCTCGATTTGCTTGAGATGCTCAAAAATGGACAGGGGTACGAGCTTGTGATGCCGATCCCACTTATCCCGCTGATCATGCTCGTGGGGCTTTCGGTACCGTTGACCAGCCGCATGAGAATGGCGTCCAAGTTGAGAGGCATTCCTTCCGACAGCCAAGGCTACCGAAAAATGGTGCAGATTGGAGACCTCTGCGATAAGTACATTAAGGAATTTGAGATTCTTGGCCAGAATTGGTGGTTTGTCCACGAGGTGATGGAGTCGATAGAAGGATTCAACCGCCGGGTGGAGAACTCGCTCTCGTCGCACCGAGGCACGGAGAAGAAAAAGTCCCCGGGACACACGCAACACGGGAGAGATAAGCTCTCCATCAATTCCTTGGTTACTGCGGAGGAGTCCAGCGTCCCTGCGCACATGTCAATGACATCTCCCGGATTCTACGATGAGGTGATTGATGACAATGAGGACGGCGACGAAGAGGAAAGCGGGGAGGGCGATATGTCCGACAATAATGGCGGCGGCAACTTCCAAGACGATGGGTTACTGTATCACCTTCTTGTTCCGCCGGCCATGGGACTTTCGGAAAAAGTGGCTTCGAATCCGGCACCAGAGCCACTGCAGCCGCTGTCGTCGAGCGAGGTGTCACCGTTTGGCAATCAATTCCAGTTTGTCAATGAAAACGCGCCGTGGGACCGGGAATTTTTGGCGGACCAGTTTGACGACGAAACCAGATTTTTCCCGAACATCTTGAACTACTTTAGCGAGCAGCCCATGCTGATGTGATTGGTGCTGGAGTGCAATCAGGTGTCAGGTGGTTAGGTGTCAGGTGGACGGTCAGGCGCCAGATGGTCAGGTGGTTAGGTGTCAGGTGACAATGGCGGAACGAGGGTCGTTTGTCCACCGGAGAAGATCATTCACGCACAAAATTTGCTCCTCCTCTAGCCGGTGCGAACTGGACAAAAGAAAAGTAGCCACAATATGCACCAGCCAGCCCCACCACAAACAACTTTCGCAAATACAAGTCTAATTCCATATCGTAAACCTAGGGAACCCGTAATCTCGCCTGTTCTTGTGCCCTCCCCGCTCCGCCTCCCGCTGTGGCGTCTCGGTTGATCGGTAGGAACACGTCGTGCGGGGCCAAAGAAAACCTGGCCGTCTGGTGTGATTCTTTTTCCCGACTACATCACTGCTTTGCCAACTCCAGCTCGTTCATCTCCGCCATGTTCCCACCCACGGTACCCGAGTCTGACGTCACGCATCAGATGAATCGGATGTCCAAAATCTCCCGCGCCCTCCCCTTCCCGGCCTTCTGGACCTGGCTCCTTGCCCTGCTTTTTTCCGTTTTGCTCCCTGTCGCATATGTGTTCTTCCCCGACCCCACTGCCCGTGCGCCAAAGGTGGAGGACGCCGACGAATCCGTGCCCAAGCTTTTCCCGTCCATTGAGGATACCTCCATCGACCACCAGCCCGCGGCGTCCCGCTCCGCTCCTTCAGGCTCCGCTTCCTCCACCAACCCGCAGCCCTGCTCCACCGGGTTGACCACCCGCTTGCTTCCGTTCAAAAACGCCAAGGGCGAAATCGAGTGGGCCTTAACCGACGACTTGCCGCTCGGCTCCGAGTTGGATGCGTTCAAGTCGCCCGAGGCGTTGAAGGCCGCGGCGCAGAAGCGGGACAACTCTATCTTGTCGCCCGTGACGTCCAACTCGTCCAACAACGACTCCATCATTCTGAGCGAGAAACCCTCCGTGACCCACCAAATCGACACTCCGTCGTCCACCGCTAGCGATTGCGACAAGACCAAAGACGACCATGGAGAAGGCGAGAGTCCGGGTGAGAGCGAGGCGGGTGAGAGTGGCCAACCTCACCAGTGCCCCCACTGCGACTCCAGTTTCAAGATGAGAGGCTACTTGACCCGCCACTTGAAGAAACACTCGCTCGAAAAGGCCTACAGGTGTCCCTTCCACGAGTCGTCCATCTACGTTGACGAAAATGACGTCACCCACAAGTGCCATCCCACGGGTGGCTTTTCCAGAAGAGACACGTACAAAACCCACTTGAAGACAAGGCATTTCAAGTACCCTGACGGCTTGTCTTCCAAGGACCGTCCAATGTCGCCCGGCAACTGCTCCATGTGTGGCGAGTGGTTTGAAACCGGCGAAATCTGGTGCGAAATCCACATCGAGGGTGCCGAGTGCAGATACTTGCCCCAGGGTTTCAAGGGAAAGTCAAGAATCAAGAACAGATTGAAGAAGAGAATGAACCGGTTGATGAAGGAGCAGAGAAAGAGAACAAACAAGCACTGCTCGGTCCCAGTCGAACAACACTCTCCAATCATGAGCACTCCAAACTCCATGACTCCTGGCCTTCTCTCGGCCTATGATTACAACACTTCTCCTACAAATTCGGCCACTTCTTCGGTTGGCCCAAACACCGTGCCCTTGGGCCAAGACGGCTCGTTCAGATCGGGCCACAGACTGATCATGCCCATCCAAATCGAAAAAGAAACCTTACACCACCCTGCCCCTGTTGAGGACGACTACGACGATGAATTTTGTCTAGATACCGATCAGTTGAGTTCTTCCGTAAAGTTACGGCAGGATGTCATGTATCCTGCCAACAGACAAGCGACGTATTTTAGCAGCTACTTTTAAGATTATGTCACTGCCTCCTATCAAGTGGGAGGAGTGATAAAAATGGCACATGCATTAAGAAACGATTGCGACAGAAAATGAATCGGTTCATTTTGGGGGTTAAAAAAGGTTAAAGGTTTAGTTAAGATCAGTTTTTGTTTTTTTTGTAAGGTATGGTTTGACGGTTTGCTTTCTAGCATTTTATATTTTGTCTTGTAAAACAATAAATAAATACACTGTTATTTGATTTCCTTTGTTGTTTTATCCCTATTACCCAAAAATGTCATCCATGGCACTCTTCTTTTTCTTTTTTTTCTTTTTGGAGCCTGTGTCTCCAAATATACTGGCAATATCGTCCTTTTCTGCCTTTGGCCGCTTTGCTTTGCCCCCTTCGGTTCTTTTCTTTTTTTGTCTCTCTTTTAGATCGAGTTTCAACAGAGGCATAGCATTGTTTGCCTCGAAATCACCCACCTTCGGCTTTAGTGTTTCAACCGTGGCCATTTCAACCTCAACTCCCAAATCGTCGTCATCGTGGCCTGTTATTTCAGTTCCGGTCTTTTTCGATGCATCGGTTTTCTGGGTAGAGTTGTTAAGTCCCTCAATCTCATTGAGAAGCGAATGAATAGAACTCGTGGCACCAAGCAACGCGAGCCCTAGGTTAATGAATTGGCCCAACGCAATGATACCATTAAATTCAAAGAATGCTTTGGTAAATAATTTCTTCCTCAACATGTATCGAGCTATGGAAAGAGCTTCCAGGCGAAGCTTCTCCTTCACTCTTATCTTCTTGGCTGATTCCATATTGTACGCTCTTCTGAGGATCTTGCGGACATTCAGATGGATCATTTCCAAGTATCTCCACCATGTAGCAACCCGGTGCTGATTGTGGTTTCTGGAATAGAGAAGATGAAGTATTCCATATTCATTCTGTAGCTTTAGAAGTGACGCCGCGGGCATGAGCTCCACGGTTGTGTTTGATGTAGACATCAGGAGATGGTCGAATGCTATGGAAATGGTCAATCACTTCAGAGTTGACCCTGCTTTCTCGGTAATTAATAGCTTATGGAAAACTTTAGAGAACGGACAGCCAACAATTGAAGGCGCAAATGACCTGAATCTATTTCTTTGCACCAGAGGGAAAGGAGAGAATATCAGGGCCTCTGATGTAGGATAAATCTGGTCTACAAAAAACCGCGAACAGCTACTCCGGTGGTGAGCATTGGGTTTCTCTTATGTATTATGAGGCGTAAAAATATCGGGAAACAAAGGCTAAGATTATGAAGCTTCAGAAATACATCCGTTTGGGCGATTTCGGTTTAGCGGACCAACAAAGCATCGTAAGCACATCTCCATATGTCCTCGTCTGTATCCCAAGTCATCGCGCACCGAAAAATTACCTTGGGATCTCGAAACTCATTTCATCACAATATCTTCCCTCATGGAGCAAATCATAGCAAGAGCGCGTGCTCTAGTCCAAAGCTCCCAGGAGCAAAAGGCATTGGAATTGTTGTCTCCTGAAGTGGCCAAAAACCCCAAGTGTGTTCCACTTCTTGAGCTCTTTGGTGAAACTCTTCTCGAAGTCAATGACGTTGAAGCCGCATACGGAGTTTTGACTCAAGCAGTGGAATTGGATAGCGATGCCAGTCAGGGCGTGGAAAAGTTCATGTACTTGGGCCAAATCATTGGAGGAAAGGATGGATGCGGCTATTTGGACATTGCTCTCAACAAATTGCAAGAGCAACTCACTAAGGTGATTGATAACAAAGGCGAAGATGATGCAATTTTGGTGGAGTTGGCTAAAGTCTATGGCACCCACGAGTCGTTATCGATTTACCTAATAAAGAAGTTGAACCAGGGTATTTTCGCTCAAATCGAAATTTGGATGACTGATTTGTGTATGGAGCCCGAGGCCGAGCAAAAGTGCGATGAGTTGATCTCTTACTCATTGACATTGGACAACGAAAACCCTGAAGCATTGTCTTTGTTGGCTCTGATTAGAATTTCCCAACAAAGAAATGAAGAGGCGCAGGAGGCTTTGCGCCAATCTTGGGAGCTTTTCCAAAAGAAGAAGCTCGCATTGGAAGTCCAACAGACCGAAGAAGGCGAGGAAGCCTCCTTCGACTATATCGAATTGGTTCAGCCTTTACTCGGACTTGCTCGTTTCGCCATTGAATTGGGAATGTACGCCCTTGTTCCCTCCATCTGCGGTGGAATCGCTGATATCAACGATAATGCGTTGGATTGTTACTATTACGAGGCATTATCTCACATCTTGAAGGCTCGTCTTCTTTACTCCCAAGAAAACCCTTCAGAGGAAGATTACAGAGAATTGGATATCTCAAAGGTCAAATCCAGTGGCAATGCAGACATTCAAAACTGCCTCTCGGAAGCTAAATCGTCTCTCACTCAAGGCTATCGCGTCATTAATAGTGCTGACGTTGAGGCGTCCGACCCTGATGTTGTGGATCAAGTTAATGAGATGTTGGCTGTGTTGGGGGGTCCAAACATGTCCGAGTTAATGCCAGAGAGAAGAACTAACGATGAGGAGGATGAAGGATGGGAGGATGAGATTGTCAGTGACGAAGAATAAGCCCTGCTTTCTTTGTTTTGACCGAATAAGAAATAAAATGATTAAAAAAAATTAACATGTTACTTAATTCTGCGGGATGTGGGGAGTTTACGTTGAACGGATACAACAAACATATATAACGGTAACTTGAATTAAAAAATAAATTAAGATTTTCTGGCCCTGGATTTTGCAAAATTATTTCTACGCTAGGGTTCACTAGTGGAATTCTAGTCTCTTCACTAGGCATCCCTCGTACTGCATGTCCCGCTCGTGATATCAGTCTGCATGTCCCGCTTATATCTATCTTTACTTTTTATCCCTTTGTTCCCCTGACAATCACTGTTCGTTTTCCTTCGAATTAAATATGACAACTAATCATCGTCCAACGCTAGAAAGTAAAAGAGGACGCTCAAATGCCATCAAAGACACGATTTTGCATTCGCGGTCTTTGCCTGGACAATTGTCTATGAAGCTTAGGCTGGATATAGTGGGAACTCAGATTGACTCCACGCTAGGTAAAAGGGCTGTGCAAGAACTTGAGGGTGATAATAAGCGCCTAAAAACAAATGAGCTTCGAAAACAGTCAGATAATGATAAACCTGACGAACCCGAGAATCAATACAAAGATGTTGAACAAAACGAGAGCGAAGATGGTAGTCAGGATGGTTATTCTAGCAGCGAGGAAAGTGAAGATGAAGAAGAGTTGCTCATGAAAGAATTAGCAAAGCTTAAGGAGGAAAAAGAGGATCAGAAGAAGAAGAAAGAAGCTCTTATTGGAAATCCATTGATTGCTGAGGATGGCACAGCTAAGTTGCAGAAGAAAAGCTGGAGAAGTGGGACTTCTTTCAGACAAAAAACTAGCTTGAATTCCGACAAGAAGTACACGTCAGATACTTTGAATTCGTCTACTCACCAAAATTTTCTTTCTAAATATATTCGATAGACTAGCGAAGTTGGAATACACAGTTCTGGGCCCTGATATCTCTATGAAAACATCCTCAATTTAGTAAATTTATCTGCCAGGGTATAAACTAAGTCAAATCATCCTGATGATTGAGTCTGGCGTCAAGATGTGCGATATCCTCCTTCAAACTAGCCTCTTCAACAGTTTTAACCAACTCCTTTGTGCATTTGGCAATGTCGAAAGAAATTCCCGCAAGTCTTTGCTTGAAGTTTTTGTCAGCAAAGTCCAGATCGTTTCTGTCGGTATTGGCTCTGCAAAGGGTATTCATCCGGTGGTTGCAATCCTCCAAACTCTTCACCACCCAGCTTCCGTGTTCCTTCAACTGGAAGTTTCTCGTCTGATTCATCGACGTGTTTGTAGCCTCTGTCATCTGTCTGATGACTTCGGAGATAGCCATCGAATTTTCCCGCAACTCTCCTCTCGTAGAGTCGGGTCTCTTAATGGCAGATAACAAGTCTTGAATTGTTGTGATCACTTGTACTGTTTGATGTTCCAAATATAACAAGACCTGGGTCAATGTGTTATCGGGGTCATCTATGTCGAACAAATCAAAGTTGAAAGTGGCAGCAGCCATGGACTTCCTATATTCTTGACGTTGTCTCGCTTCTTCCTGTTCCTCGTCTTCCTCCTCCTCTTCGTCGTCTTCATTACCGTTATCGTCATATTCACTGTCGCTCTTCCTGTCGTTCGCCGCTTCAGCATAATTGACTTTTTTAACCTTAAATGACGGCGCTTTAACTGGGGTAAATGCCGGGGTGGGATTAACTGACCGTACTTGATCAACATTGGCATCCAATGGAGACTTGGAAATCATTTCTAATGCAGAAGACTCCGCAGTTTTAGACGATGGCTTTTCCTCGTTAGCCTCTTCGTAAATCGAATCACGATCTGTGGAAGATTCGGTACGTGGAGATTCGGAATCATGGTTTGGCCCCTCTTCAGAAGGCCCTGGTACCACATTAGTTTCATGAGATGGCAATGGCTCCGATGTGCTCGCCTCAGTTATCGCTGGCGCAATCTCCTCGGGGAGTTCTGTGTGTTTGGAGCCCGAATCATCGGGAATTCTTCCAATTTTGAACGCCTCAACCTCGCTGCCAATCACATTATCGGTTCTGAAATCTTCATCAGCGCCGATGGACAGGTCACCTCTATCCTCCGTTTCTTCTTGCTTATTCAAGTTGGACGTTGTGCTGACGTTTTCAGCGTCATCTCCAGTTGTAATGTGACCATCGGAAATATTTCCGCCCTGATTTTTGTCACCATTTTCTGGCGTTGTTGCCTTTTCATTAGCAAACTTTTCTCTCAAGCTTTGGAAAATACTTTTTCCTCTTGTAGGGACGGCACCACCTGATTTAGGACTTGAGGAAGCGATGGGGATTTTCTCTTCTTCGGGTATACCGTTGGACACTCCGTCCTCGGTTTTTTGTCCGTCAGAAAAATTGAGATTTACTGATCTTGCTGCAGTAGGTGTAATGGGGCTGGTGATCATAGATTCCTGAGGGCTCTCGAACTGCCTGACTCTATCCAAAATGCTAGATTTTTTTGGAGTTTCTGGCGACGATCCAGTATCTCTCACAACTTCGGCCTCGGGCTGTTTAACTTCACGGTTTGAGGAGAGATGATTTTCAGGCTTCACGGCTTCATTATGTTGTTTCGTAATTTTTGAAGCCTGAAGCTTTCCAAACAAAGATTTCTTTGCAGAACCTTGCAATGGCTCGAACTCTCTGTTCAAGTCAATTGCTGTGGTTTTCTGGTCGGGTTGTTCAGTATCAGACGGCGCATCTTCTCTAGGCTCTGTAGTTTGTGTTTCAATCGACCCTGGTTCAAGTCTAGTTACTTGCAGCGCCTGTTCGGTTTCTCTTATTTCAGAATGACCCGAAGGTTCTGAGCTCTGATTAGACTGCAACTTACTTGTGATCTTCAATGCTCTAACCGGATTGTTGTTACTCTTGTTTAATTCGTCTGAATCCCTCAACGGCATCGGTTTGGTCAGTCTTGTATTGTTTATCGCCACATTTTCGGTATCAACCAATTTGAACGTGGAGATAAAATCGCACATCGCGAACGCCACCTCTGCCAAGGCTCTTTCAACGACAACCTTAGGGAGAAGCTGGCGATATGACGCAAAATATCTTGTAGCTGTCAATGCATGGCCAGCCGCTTCACGCACAAATCCAGAGTGAACATCGTTGTTGAAAACACCTTCGCGACCATGAGACGCGATGTTGTTTGCAGCCAATGTAATCTTAGACATTTTCTCGAATAGAGTGTCGTTGTCTAAAGTTTCACTATTGAGACTGAGAATGAAAGAATCAATTGATGCAAAGAAATTGCTAGCAGTTTTCAAAGGAACCTCGCCGGAAGGCGACAAATATCTTTTAATATCCTTGGATGTGTTGCAAGAATTCTGGATAGCACTGGAAATCTTTCCTGATTGGATTTCTTCGTATCTTCTCTGCCACTGATTGGCTTCGGTTTGTAGCTGCACGACCACGGACGAGTCAGCGGCTTTTTGAGGCACGCTATCCATCTTGAAAAAGAGCTTCTCCAACTGGGAATTAATGTCGACCGCACCGGATGGGCTTTCCGTTTCAGGTTGCGGCTGAGTGTTGTTTAGCTCTCTGTTGACTCCAGCCTCACCTTGGCTGTCGGAGCTAGGCGATCTGGGGATTCTTGTCTGGGAGTTTTTTAACGCCTGGTTTTCCAAACGAATTGCTGCATTCACTGACTTTAATGATTCAAGTTGCTCAATGATATTAGAGTATTGTTCGGCGGTATGCTGACTCCCTTGCTGTTGTTGTAGCTCAGTAAGCAGGGTTTCTAAGTTTCTGTTCGCAGCCGTCACGGTCTCGTGGTTGCTTAATAATTCGTTGTGTTCACCTTGTAACTTGTTCAAGTCAATCTCGAGTTGCTTATTACGCTCCTCCAAAGCAGATAATTTAACATGCAAATCCACAGTCTGAGAACCATTGCTCTCCCTTGCGTTTGTCAGTTTTTCGGCCTGATAAGCAGTTTCGTTGCCAGTGGCATTAAAGTTGGGTGTAAATCCATTGCTCAACGAAATTCTTCTAATGACCTGTTCTTCGTGGGGACTCTCGTTCTCCAAGGTGCGCTCGGCGTGAGACCTACCCTCGGGCGATTTTTCTTGCTCTTCGTCTTCCTCGTCACTGGACCATGCCAAAGTAGCCTTTGTGGGAATTACGGTGGTTGGTTGGACTCCGATGGTCTTTTGCTGAACCTGTGGGTCGAGCTTAGGCGTGGCGAGCTCACTCGGCAACGCGTCTTCGGCCAAAGTGGGCTGTGTTGAATGCTGTCCATTCTGGCCATAGTTTGAGCCCTCTAATTGGGAGTGGGACGAAGCACCAAACTCCGAGGATGGGGCACGTGTATTCTCGCCTCTTTCCGAAATCGATTGGTCCTGCGATGGCCATTGTTGGTGGGCAGGCGATGTGGTATTGGAGTCCGTGGAAGCAGAATGGGTGCTGATATGCAAATTTCGCCTCTCGATTTCAAAGCTGATATCAGATACCAAGTCCTTGAACCTGGACTGAGGCAAGGACGACAATTTTTGTCTGGCCTGGTTTCTTTTGGGGTGAAACGTCAGTTTAGGAAGCAAAAAGTCGGGTTCTGTGCGGCTCTCGTCGATTCGACGTCTCAACTCGTCATACACATCTGTACTGAGTTCCTTGAACTGGGCGGACGACAACTTTAAGAGCTTTTCTCTTGCTCTCTGGGCTCTGGACGAATTTGATTTGGAACGCGCTGACGAGGTGGTATCATCCGAGATATCAAGAAATTGCTTGAGTACCTTATAGTACCGCAGTAAGTCTTGATCAGACATTATTGGAATATCAAAAATGAGCGAAGCGTGTTCGTGTTTCTATTCCAGCTATATGGGAAGAAAAAAAAAAAAAAAACAATACCCCGTTGTCTGTGGTCGATCACTGGGGACGCGACTCTCCGATTTGGCGGTGCACGTCAATATTTCGGGCACCGTTACGAAAACAGGAACATCAAACATGGCTGAGGTTACATACAGAATACAGAACCACGCACTCCGCCTCGTGGGATTTTTATTCTTTCGCCGGTTCTTGGTGTTTGCGGCGAAACGCTTCTACGGTTTTGGTTTCGTATTCTCTATTCATATTTCTTCACGTCAAACGTAGCACCAAGGAACAGAACGCGAGTAGCTCAAGCAAACAACCAGGAATGCACGCAAGGAGAAATGGTAGCACAGTCTCGTACCACTTGTTCCCCCGCTTAGTCCTCAGAAATCAACGGGGTGTTTTCACTCACGATCTCCACGCTGACGTCAGAGGTGTCAGACTGACTGGTGCTCATTTCGGTGGGACGCTGCTCACCCGTAGCAAGGGCGTATCCCAAAGTCTCAATCGAATGAAGCATCTTTTCACTCACCTCAGTGGTGAACTTGGTGACATCTTCGTTGGAAACTAAATCGGACGTAGGCATAGGCTTCAACACCTCAATCACAATTTCACCGCCGCGGAACACCTTGTCCTTGGAGTGGAAAATATGGCTGTAGTTGGAAACGGCAACAGGAACAACGGGAAGGTCCGCCTGTCTTGCCAAGTGGAAAGCTCCCTTCTTGAATGGACGCATTTCCAACTTCTTGGTGGCGGATCTGGTTCCCTCGGGGAAGATGAAAATGGACCGCTTCTCTCTCTTCAACGTGGCAAGAGCCCCCTCCAAAACCTTTCTGGCCTTTTCACCTTTGGATCTGTCCAAGAAGAAGGTGCCTGACGCCATCATAAACCATCCCAAAAATGGCACATACTTCAAGGCCTTCTTGGCGGTGACGGTGTATCCGGGCATGAAGATTTTTCCCAACACAAAGATGTCCACCACGGACTGGTGGTTTCCCACAACGACAGAAGGCATTTCCTTCAAGTACTGTTCGTTTTTGACCGTGATGGTGATGCCCAAACACGTCTTTAACGAGTAGTAGAACGCTCGGGCCACTGTGTATTGGGCATACTCGCCTTTGCCCACAATGCGCAAGGCGATACTAGCAACAACACCATAGAAAGCGCAAACGGTGATCAAGGAGCCAAACACAAATGACCGAGCGTAAAAGTTCAAGCTTTTGAGAAGTCCCATCGTGAAGTAGTGAAGGACGGTTATTCCTACAGGGCACATTTTATTCTTGGCGTTCGTACTTCGCGAAATACCGAGCGGACTGGGCCGGGGTAATGTTGAGCCATGGCGCCAACCGGAGCTCACTCTTTCGAAAAACTATCTTTAAAAAGACTATCTTTAAAAAGACTATCTTTAGACTATCCCCATTTTCTTTTAATTTGTCGGTACTCGTAGAATCACATTGGGGTCACATACTCCTCTTCATCCTTCTGTAGGACGGAAACGTGACTAATTCTGTCGCTCATTTGGGACACTCGAGTTCCATGTGTGTTTCCGGCCACTTCTTCATTGGATTGGCGATTCCCGTTTTCGACATTACTGTCGCCCGGATAATTCTTCCCGGAGCATCGCTGTGGTTGTGTGTGCAAACTTGCCCTACTCACGGCGTGGCACATATGCCAGAAAACGTGAGACAAGTGCAATCTCGTCTGATTATACACCCGCACACCCACCACCAGCTATGGAGACACAAAAAGGTTTGCTCACAAAATTGGCCCTCTACTCGGTAGTCGCAGTTGGCCTCGTCGTCGTTGGCAAGAAGCACATCGCTTCTCATAAAGAAGACAGACACAAGTTGGAGAGTGACGCTACCGTGGATTATGCTGACGATAGCGAGTTTCTTAACAAGAGCGTCCGTCCAGGGTTCCCTTCTAACAATCCCAACCTCAACTACGACGTCAATGGACGTGAGTCCAAGTTCGTTGGAGCCGGTAACTCCTACTCGTCCCGCACTCCTGGTGACCGGTTGAGCATTTGGAATGTTGTCTCCAGCAGATGGCGGAAAGACGAGTGAACGCGGTTTACTGTGGTTGCATTGTCATTTATCGCTACTCCTTCAAATCATGTAAATAATATATATCCCCCGTTACTTTTTGAGAAGCTCGTTGAAGGCCATCTTGTAGATAAAGTTGGTTTCAAAAAAATTAGTGAGGCACCATCCACACAAGAAGTTATCCTGTAGCTCCTGGAGAATCATCACGATATTGGACTTGACCTGATCATCTTCGTTAAATAGATTAAGGAGTAAGAGCTCAATCCCTTTATTTTTATCAAAGATGGTCAAGTTCCCGCCGTGGCTTGAGCTCATGAGACTGGTGGATGAATTCGGTGGTATCAAATACGTCACAAGCAAAAACGTTTCCAAAGATTTTCCGCTGATTAAGTATTTGAGTATATTAAACCAGATCTCTCTTTCGTTTATCCTGTTGTGGGCTAGAGTTGCTGCCGACACCACGTTGTTCAACTTTTGAAGGTGGTGCTGTAGATCTATCATTAAATTAAGCTCATTTGAAAGGTTCAGTAAGGTGAGGCTGTAACTCAACCTCTTTGAAAACAAAAGGTCCTGGAACTTAGTGGATATTAGTTGATAGCACGACATCTCAAGAAGCTTGGTGGTGTCACTGTGCCAAAAGTAGCCCACTCCATCCATAAGCAAAGTGGCTTGATCTTTGAAGTCCATGCTAGCGTTGAAATTTTTCAGGGATAGCAACACTCGGATCATTTCGTTGACATGCCGGCGGAATATCAACTGCAATGTCGTCAAATCATCATTGTAGTTGTAAAGCGAAAGTTGCAAATTGCTCAAGAATTTAGCATCTTCCCCAATGATAGAGTTGTTGGCGTATTGCTTCTCCGCTATTTGCGACGAAACATGAAATTCATTTGCGTCGAGGTCATATAACACATCCCACAACTTATCATTCGCCTTGAAAAACGGATTGATTGTTCCAGCCAAATAGGATTCGCATTCTTCCAATATGCTGATTTTAGAAACATCGAGAATAGGAAACACGTTGTAGTTGGTCAAAAACCCCGTCAATATTCCACCACCGGTGATCAACTTAAGCGCAAGTAGAATATGGTCTATGATGTGACCAGCAGAGTTTTCATAGCTCATAAAAAGAATGCGTTTTCCGGTGAGGAAAGCATTCAACAACATGATAATAGGTGGGGTCAGAAGTCCGTAAATTGTCAACTCGTTGTTGTGGTGGGGCGTTGCCAAAGTTGCATTGAGAATGTTGATCAAATTGGGCTTGAAATTCAAATCTGTCGGATTGAAATAGTCGCCCAATGTATCTGGAAGCAGAATTAAAGGGATTTTTATCGGAATCTTCATGTTGTTGAACGTAACAATTGAGTTGTAGCTGAGATCCTTCCGGATGAAAAGGTCTTCATTTGTTTCTTTGATTCCAAAGAGCTTGTTGCGGAATGCTTCATCCAGATAAATCTTCTCATTCAAAGGCAAATCCAAAATGGACGTAATAAGCAACTTTTTGACGACAGATTGGTTGGTCTGACTTGCCTGCAAGCTCTTGCTATTGATGGAATCGTAAAGTTCCTCCAAATAGGATATATTGTCATCCGCAAAATAGCGGTCTAGGCAAATCATAAGAAGGGGTTTGAAATGTTTGAAATACGTAAGTTTTGTCACTATGCTGAGCGATTTGATCACAGACCCTCTTTTCACAGTTTGGTCTGCAACATTGTTGACAATCGTGTAAACAAAGTAAGGGTTTATTTCACACGTTCTAGCATCGTATCTGTATTGGAATTCGCCGGTGACTGAATTCATGTATAAGAAGAAAAGCGTATAATCTTCCAGTCTTTTGTGTATCTGGTCAGGAAGCATAAGCTCTGGCAAATACTGTAACCCTGCCACGCCGGGAAGTTCATTCGGATATTGATGAATAAGGGATGGACCCTTATCAACATGAAACTCTGCAGTGACTATGTAGCTAATATTAGGCATGTGTCTTGTTCACTGATGAAAGAATGAGATAGTTTTGATGGTGGTTTTCGCTTAGTTCATTGCACAGCCAGCATTAGGCGCGCGCATGAAAATGGAGTTGGTGGGGTTCTCGCTCACTTGCGTTTTGCCCCGAAGATGACAGCAGAGTCAATACATCTGTGTTCTTTGAAAACGCATTACCAAACTAAAATCATCTATGGAAAATTGGTTGGGCTCCTCTGCAAACGAACGTTGCCGAACGCTTTCAAAATCTTAACCTCAATACTACACTGTTGAGTAAATACACGTTGTGATTTTAACTATTCAGATATCAGTGCACAAGACCGAAACTGGCATTCGAAATTATGTGCAGCAACAGCTCTAGTTGTTGAAGTAATCGGACATTTCTTGGTCCAACTGCTCAGCAGTCTTCTTCACCTGCTTGGCAGGCTTAGCCTTGGGCTTTGGCTTGGCGTCAGCAGCCTTCTTCTTCTGGAGTTGCTTCTTCTTTTCAAGGATCTTGGCCTTCAATTGCTCCTTCTTGCTCGCTGGGGTAGCATCAGGCTTGTTGGCGGTGATTCTAGAAGCCAATGACTTTTTGGATGGGTCGATGATCAATTCCAACTTCAACTTGGAGGCACCGCCGTCAATTGGGGCATTGTTGTACTTCTTGACGGCCAAAACGGCATTCTTGGAAGATTTGAAAATGATAGTGGCAATACCTCTGAAGTTACCCTTTTCGTTGTAACTCAAGGAAACGGTCTGCACACCTCCAACCTGCGATTGGAAAAAGTCCTAAATTGTTAGTTTTTAATTCGATAAAGTGGATCGTATCATCATTGTACGGTCGGGCTTTCTCTGCGTGCTCGTGTGCTCTGCTCGTGTCTTATGCGGTTTGTGTGGCTGGGTAAGCATCCGTAATAGTCCCAATGAAACCTCGCCGGGCCCATCAGACTATTGGCTGCATAGATGGAATATCGAAGGTCCGCTGCGGTGTAAACGCAAATCCTTCCGACAGAAGGCGTTCATTACTGCGCTCACGCAGACGGGGAAATGAAATTGAACAAGCGCAACTTGATTTCCCAACCCAATACGGCAAATGACGTTGCTTTTAACGTTCCGTGCCTTTCCACACAAACACAAACAGTGAGGGACACCGAGATGCTGTTTCCAGAACAGCTAGAGAAAGCTTCCTCTCCCAAAGAGCACGACCCCTGCAACAATGTGATGTGGTTTCCCAATGACCAGATTTCCCGAATCTGGCCGGTGTTTAACATACCTTGACGTTTTCTTGTTTCAAGTCCCTTGGCAAGCCTTGGGCAACGACCTTGGTGGCATAAGTCAAGTCAATTTCTGGGGCAACAACCTTTGGAGCAGCCACGGGCTTGTTTTTCTTGAACGTAACAGCTTGTGGCTTCTTTTGTGCTTTACCGATACCCTTACCGACAACCTTCTTCTTGGAGGCGGTAGCCTTCTTGGTTTTTCTGGTAGACGAGATGATATCGTCCAAAGACTTGTCCAAAGCAGTAGACATTATATGGGGTGTTGTTTGGCAAAAATAATTTGTCCTTCGTTTCGTTGGTTTTTTCGACGGCGCTCGCCTTTGGTTATCTGCAGTATGCGTGCCAATAGGTAGGGTGCGCCAACACGGTCGCAAGGCGTTTCGGATGGCTGATAGTAGCCAAAGAATCGAGGATCTCACGAATTTTGGCAAAGTTGTCTACCGGAAGATACTCTGCTTGCATGGAAGGAGACCCTTTGCCTACCAGATCGTTCAATTACAAATCACTGGGGCGGAGGACCGCCGGGGTTCGTGGTGTACGGATGTTTTCCCTGCCCGCTCGCGTAGCCACGATCATTCTGCTCCAGTTGTCGGTACACTAGGTCAACTGGAGCAATGAGCGTCCTGGAGGATAAACAGAAGAAAGTCAATGAGGTATTGGCGCTCAAAGAAGATATTTCCAAACTCATACTGAACGTCAGAAAGCAAACCGTTGTATGTCAGAAGTACTCCGACGAGAACCAATATTTACAAGATTATATCGGTACCGTCATGAAAAGCGGTGACTTGAAGTGATCACAGACATCACACTTGGTCTCATTGCGCGCTCCGTGATACTAGAATCAGCCTGTCTCTGAAGCCCAAGAATGGTATATCTCTGCAGCCCAAGAATGGTATATCTCTGCAGCCCAAGAATGGTAGATCACGTCCGAGAAACCTAAATCAGTTTCCATCCGGGCCCGATCCCATTTCCCTTGATAACTAGTCTCACTTTACGTGGATTTATTGTTCCGGTACTCTGTTTCTTTCGTGGACCCTCCGGCTTGTCAACACGCTGTGGCTCCTCTCATAGCTGCTACTTAGGTAATATAAGTGACTCAGGCGATGTTGTCTCAACGCTGTAAACAAAAATATTTAGAACTGACTTTCTGGTGGGGTCATGCGCCTCATCAATCTTACTCTTGATTGGATTGAGGCCGTACGCCACATTCTTGTGACGTTCGTTTATGGCTCACGTCCTGAGCTGTTCTTGTACACTCCCAGAAACCAGGACGTAATTGCTACTGGAGCAGCCGGACATGATTAGGCACATGTTAATGGTAAAACTTATGGATGTCTCACTTAACTCTTATCTATGTCTGACCAATATCTGGTCATTCTATTTTTTTTTTTTTTTTTTCAAGTTCTTTAACAGCGATATCAGCGAAGCCTTGGATCTATTGGGCCGTAGATATGCATGCCGTCCCGTCATATTTTGACCATAGTGGTGCGTGTGAGGCTCAACGGGTACGGCTCCATGCAAGGTGTCTATGATAATGCATGCGTCCTTTTTTGATTGTGACGATTTTAGATTGTGCCAGCAGGTGATACACAATAATTAATTTAGACTAAACACTCTATGAACATCATCGCTGAAAATGCCATCAGTAGAAATGCTGGGTAGCGGATCAACGCCACAAGAATTGAAATGAGAGGTAATATTAGCGCAAACCTCATGGCCCGAGACAACTAAAACTTCTCCGCCTCTTGTTCAATCTCTTCTTGCTTGATCTCCACCGAGTCATTTCGACCGATAATCGCTTTACATTGGTTGCCTTCGATGTGTGCTTTCAACCACTTAGCGTTGCTTTCAAAGAAATCAAAGCATCCAGCACATCTTCCGCCGATAGTACTACGGTCGGAAGACTTGGTTCCTGGGGGGTAGATAAAATGCAACGCCTTCAAGTGCGTCTTGTAAGTGTCTCTGCGAGAAAACCCGCCAGTGTGGTGACATCTGGTGCCATTCTTGGCTTCTTGTGGCGCATCATCGGCCTCGAAGAATGGGCAAACAAAGGCGTTTGCGTTGTTGTGCTTCCTTCTGTGTCTGGTCAAGTAGGATTTGACCTTAAACTTCGAGTCACATTGATCACATTTGTACTTGAGCTCCTCGTCGCCAGAAGATGCGCCGTCAGTTTCAGACAAGTGATCAAGGCCAACATTGAAACCTTCCACCTTGATCTTCTTGGTAACCGCAAAGCCTGGAGCGTGCTCGTGGGAAACGGTCGACAACGAAAACAGCTCTGTAGCTTGTGACTCTGATGAAGTAACGGAAGGAGAGAAGTCATTGAACTTACGCTTCAAGTTTTGTGGAGGTATGAACTCAAGAGTGGAGTCCTTGGGAATCTTCAGCTCCACAGATCCCTTCAAAAACATTTCATCCAAAGGTGAAGCATTCGAATCTGAAGACGAGGAGTATATAGGCAGGCTCTCAAGTTGGGAGTTAGAGTAGCCAAAGTCATTGAACGCAAAGTGGGTGTTGAGTCCGATCATGTTCAAGGCAAAGTGAGACTGGTTCGCCAACTCCTCTTGTTGAAAGTAAGATTGCGGAAGAGGTTGGGATTGGATCTGGACTAAAGGAGCATGTGCCTTTGATACTGAATTGTGAAGTATGGTACTTGCACTCTCAAAGGGAAGCGACGACAGGAAAGACAGTGCGTTACTCGAAAGAACGCTGGGAGTACCATATTGGGAGTAGGAGGTGCGCTCAAGCTTGCTCTGCTCATCCCACTGGGAAGCAGGCAACATAGCCATGTGGCTATGGTTGAAGTGAGAACGCTCTTCAAACTGGTCGATTCTTGGGTTAAGCGGGTAAGACGCATCGAGAAAATCGATCTCATCGTAGCCACCGGTAAAAGAGAGCTCTAAGTCATCAGCAGCGCACACTTTGGCGGTACCACGGATAGTATTGTTCAAGTTGATGATCTCGGCATCTTCCAATTTGGGAAAGAGTGACCGGATAGGAACTTCGGGAATCTCTCGGGCGGGGCAAAGTGCCCGCTTGAAAACGTATTTCGACACAAATGCCGCAAATGAAAACTTGGAACGGAGAATATTTTTGTCGAACAAGGAGTCGTAGGTCCCACGGGACTCTAAGACAGTTAAGTTAAACGCAAACATTTGTCATGCGGAAAATTTTTTTTTCGGTCTGGGCAGGCAAACAGGAAATTCTAAGGGTGTGCTATTTGCTTATTATCTTCTCATAGGGTGAATAAAGGCGGATTAAGAAAAGCCAGGGGCGGTTGGCGGTTGGAAGGAAGAATATAAAATTTAGTGCGGTATCTCACTGGTGAGCGACTGTGGGTGGAGAAATAGGGTGTACAGTATTTTCATGTATCGTGTTATGAGCATTTGCGTCACTGTTCGGCGTCTCATGTCAAATAGAGTGTTCGTATGCGAGGATGCAATTTTCATCGGGTATGATTTCCGCTCGGGCCGTTTTGGTTTTCTCCGAATCTCCCCGCTTTTGGTTTGCTTTTTTTTCTCCCTCGACAAACACACTCATTTGAAGGGTTTTCCTTCTAGATTGTTGAATACTATTACACCTTGTACTTGGTAAAGATGCGAAATATAATCCGAGGATCGTGCGCAGAGACCGCGGAGAATACCCAGTCCTGCAGTTCCACACTGTGACTGGTGCCGTACGAGATAACCGGTACATAACAAAATAAAAGTGCCGTGTCTTTTTCCTAGCCACAGCTTTGCTTTTGAAGGGGTGGGGGTAAGCATTATTCATGCGTTATCGATAATAAGGTTGCTAAGAGCCCGTGACCATGTTTCACCCTTAATTTTATCCCTGTCTTCTATCTACAATGCAATCCTCGCCTATCGTGGTGCTACTATTTTCTATCTGTGTTTCATGTACAGCGACAATTATTTACAGATGCATGAATGTTACCTTCCCCCTTAGGAGTAGCAATTATATTGCAATCTATTGGGTAGTGGAAGGTCATCCCCGGGTGCCCTGGTATTTATTTCCTATCTCCCTCTGATTGTCTATTATCTCCTCTTCTTTGTCTCGCACTTGGGCTGAAACCTCCGATGAACCCGGGGCTAAGCGTAATTTTTATTTCTTTTTCGCACAAACTTGATTCGGTGCCTATCTGCTACGTTGTGGATATATATATATATATATATATATACTTAAGTTGAGGCACTCTGGCGTTTGGCCGAATGGCAGTTATTGGTGATCACTCGTCTCAAGAATTTTGTTTGTTTGTTTGTTTATTTGTCTGCGTAAATCTGTACCGATCGCTGCTCAAAGTCAGCGGGGTGTATATAGTGGTGAGACTACCGCGGCATCAACTCGCAAGCCAAGAAATATTGAACACTCGCAATATAAAGATTGCATCACCTATGGCCGTACTCCGTTATTGGAAGTATCGATCTCGATAGTCTTTTTTGGTTACAAATTTCACAATACCTTCTCACAATAGTTTTTTACATTAATCATTCGCAGTATCGTTCACAATGACATTCACAATAGTCATGCTCTATTATTTATGAAGTTTTTTTTTCTTTTTGAGTTGTAGTAGTCTCGCAATTTTTAAAAAACGGTTGACGATTTCCGCACATTGAAAATAGATCTTGCGAAAAACTGCAAACTCTTGTAAAAAAATAACACAAGCCTCAATTACATTGAAGTATCTGAGTCAAACTAAACTGTCGATACGTTAGTAAATTTTTTATTCTTCAACAACCACAGTGCTTCAAAACTGAAAGTATAATCACGCCTGTATTGTTCCGTAGCGTTTGGTGTGTGTGTGTGTGTGTGTGTTTTTTCTTTTTTCATTTGAATAATGGAACCACAGTTGTCACCTATACTTTAATGGGTGCATAAGCTACCGTTTTATACCTTCAACCGCATCATATAACCAAGGTGTAGCAAACGTAGCACTTTAAGCATATCAGGTGCGGTGCGTTTCCAGACACAATGTTAAAAGTATGCACGTGATGTAAATACCAGCGAAAAGTACACCAGCCAGGTTATTTTGAATTCACCGTCTCGATCTCCCACTAATCACTGGCCCCTCTTTCAATACGCAAGCGATGTCAGAAAAATACCAACTGGAAAATCCCAATGCACATTATCTAGCCAATCTCAGCAACTTGAATTTAACCAACAATCAGACTCAGATTGGCCGGTTGCCCACTCTTGGAGAAATCCTCTCCAACAAAACCAAGTCACCGATCAACTTGCACACATTTTACCTCTATATGAAACATGTGGAGGGAGATGAAGATTATTTGGACTTTTGGTTCGATCTTATAAACCATCTCAATTTGTGCAAGCATTACGTGAGAGGTCTTCGTGACTCCATCATTCGCCATTCGGGAAACCCCCACATAAATGGCAATCAAAGATCATCGTTTGCCAGTAACAACCCTTTCAACTCAACCCCACCCGCGGAAACTTACAGGGACTCTGTCGCCTTTTCGGAGAAGAGTAAACACAAGTCTCTTTCCCTGTCTATGCTCTTGGACATGATTATCAACGACCAAATCTTAGAGGATAACGATTCTAACCGGTTGTCGGAGTTTTTACGAGGAGACATCAATTTGAACGTTGTGGATCCCAAATTGAAGGAGTTGATCGACACATATAACGCTGATGAGCCCGTGACGCAGCCATCTCCAATAGTTGACAGTTCGTTCACCGGCTTTGGCGAGAAGAGAATCTCGTCGAATTCAAAGCTCTTGGAAGATTCCCCCGACTCGAATAAAAGTGCTAGTGATCCGAGAACGAGCAAGCGCCGCTCCTCACTAAACCCATCTTTTGTGGAAAAACTTTTACATAACTCAACCGCGGGCTCGCTTAACCTGTTCATCTCTCGCCAGAACCTTCGTGATTCTTCTCACAACTTGTTGTTAAAATATTTTGTGGATGATTCGGAAAAACACCTTAACCTACCCGACAAAATCAATCGGTTTATTATTAATGCGATTGAAGTTGACGGAAGAGATGATCCGGACGTGTTCAACAGCGTCAAAAGATTTATATTCAACCGTCTCGAGAATGAACATATGCCCAATTTCTTGAACTTCGTGGCCATCAAGAATGTCAATCACACGATCAACTCAAGAATGATCGTCGGATTCTTATTTGCGTTCATCTCATTCTGGATTGCCTTCAGTTTAATCTTCTTAAAAGAGCACAAACGCTACAGGCTCGTGGTGATCGTGACCTTCTTCGCTGCATTCTACAGCTTACTCTCCGCCGCTTACAGAATTGATCCCTTCTTGGCTCTTTGTCGCCGGAGCGAGTCGTTTATCCCCGGGAAGATTTTCATTAAGCTCGATGATTCCTTCATTTACAAACTTTTGTTGAAACGTTCGGCATGGGTCATGGTACTAATAATCATTGCCACAGCTATATTTAGCGTGATATTCTGCCTTGTCCCAGGGCGGCGGCTATAGTATATAGGACATAGTGGTGATTTAATACACAAAATATGGGTTGGGATTCCTTCCTCTTGTCAAGTGACCAGGCGGGGAGCGGTGCATGTACCATTTCTAATTCAATCTTTGTTTCCCCGCTCACACGATAATATAATTTGCCGCTCAACAACAACCGCACTACGCCCAAGAAAAAAACTACAAGCTACAATCATATGCGTGAAACGATATTTGGATTAATGGTGCCACCACATTGTAAAGTACAAAGTAAGCTATGTATGTGAAAGAGATACTTAAGCGTCGTTCAAGAAAGCTTGTCTCTTTTCTTCGACTCTTTGTTGTCTTCTCTCTCTAGCAGCTCTGTTTCTCAATCTTCTAGCTTCGGCCTCCTCCTTCAAAGACTTCTCACGAGCAGCCTCAGCCTTAGCTTGGATGATGTGCTCAACCAAAGCTCTCTTGTGCTTGAAGGTGTTACCCTTAGCAGACAAGTACAAGCTGTGGTACAAGTGCTTGTCAATCTTGCCGGCGTTTCTGTACTTAGCCAACAATCTTCTCAACACTCTCAATCTTCTCATCCAGATAACTTGAGATGGCATACGAGCGTTAGCGGTACCCTTTCTCTTACCGTAACCCATGTGTCTACCGTTTCTCTTGGACTCAGCGTGAGCTCTAGCTCTGGATCTGGAGTGGGAGGTGACAGGCTTCTTGACAATGGTACCGTTACGGTACAACTTTCTGATGGCCTGACGAGAGTTAGCAGAAGCCAACTCAGTGGTCTCGTTAGGGTCCAACCAGACCTTTCTCTTACCAACACCGATAACACTGGCAGCGAGTCTCTTTTGAGTTCTAAGGTTAGCCCTGAAGAAAGTTAGTAAAATATTTTAAAAATGGAAGGGGTGAAGCATTCATCAACTGCTGGGATGGTGTACTAAAATACGATCAGGCATTGGTGTGGGGAGGTGGGAAGTGGAGGGAGGAAAATTTTTTCCGCTTTGCCATCCAAAAGTGGACCTCCCTGAATGCGTTGGAAAACGGTGGTGATCAGAAAGGATGGAGCAGAAACATAGGCTGGAGACTTGGAATGTCTAATTGATGCGTTTGAATATAAATGTCTTCAACATCGATGATAATATAGCTTGAACAATTTGTACATACATTTTGCTTTGCTGTCTGTAGAATAAAAAAGCAGAGCAAGAAAATTTTCATTTTTTGAGGAGGTTAGCGCGAGAGCGGGATGTGGAAATGTGCAGGAAGAATGTCGCGGTAAGAGCGACACCCACAGATTGAGTGCGGGACAATGTCGCCATAGCCCTGCACTCCAGTGCGCATGAAAAATCCAGGGTATGTGCCCTATCTAGAAACACGTGATTAGGATCAGTGTGTACCCACCATGTTTGGGGGCCACTGTCATTCTACCTATCTAACGGCGAGAGGCTCAAGCACACGCCTCGCAATCCGTGACGACTCTGGTTCGGGTGATTTGGAATCCGAATTTGCTACTTGTATTAGTTACTCGAAACTTACGCCGGGACAGTGCCTTATCCACTGAAATATTATCCCCGAACCCATTTCTCCCCTATATCCACAGTAGTAGCTGACTATCAAAGTAGACCAACAAGTAAAATAATTAGCTTTAGTACGTGTATCGATTTCTAGGGAGGCCTTCTGATCGGTGTATTTCGGGGGGACCCGTGAGTGTAAGGGTTGAGATGTACCGTAGTATACAAATTCATACAGGAGTCATCGGATGAGATGAGAAAAATTACCCAGACCACAACCAGATACAGCCAAGATGGGAAAATCGTTGAGATCCAAGCCAAAGTTGAGAGCTAAATCGATCAAAAGAGCCGGAGAGTTTGCCAAGTTTGTCGACTCCAGAAATGAGAGAATTGCCCAGAGAATGAAGGACAATTTGGAAAAGCAAAAGGCTGAGGCCATGGAGGAGGACACCATCGCTGAGACCGAAAAGCCAGCAGAGGAAAAGAAGATCAGCACTTCCGGATGGAGAGGTACCAGCAGACAGAGAGCTAAGCAAAAGAAGAGTAAGAAGAAGAAGGATGTCACCAGGTTTTAAATGTTGTCAAACTTCACCACCGAAAGGACTTTGACACAGGTTGTACACTAAACAAAGATGATTTAACTTTCACGGACATACAAATTGGCATCGGTACCGCGTTAACTTGGGGATCAAACGTGTGTAATTTATAACCACATAAGCTGTTTTAAATTGAACACATTCACATATCTGTTTTCTGTAGGTTGCATTGGTGCTTTATCGCAGGTGTCCCTGCATCATATATTGCGGTATTCAGTAGTTGACTCGGATCGCGATATATAATACAGCGGAGTTGCGCACCTCCAGCAATTAATCACTACTACTAATCACTCGTACCGAATAATGGACGGAAAAACAATTGGAATTCTTGGTGGCGGTCAGTTGGGCCGTATGCTTGTCGAAGCTGCCCACAGGCTTAATGTTAAAACCATTATTTTGGACCAACCAAACTCCCCAGCGAAACAGATTAACGCTTTGGATGAACATGTGGATGGCTCCTTTACCGACTTGGATTCCATCACCAAGCTCGCCAAGAAATGTGACGTTTTAACGGTTGAAATCGAACACGTTGACGTGGAAGCCTTGAAGGTTGTGTCGAAGAGCTTGAACATCCCTATCTTCCCTCTCCCTGAAACCATCCGTTTAATCCAGGACAAGTACTCGCAAAAGCTTCATTTGCAAGACCACGGGGTGCCTGTCGTTGAATCCATTGACGTATCCGAGAACAGTGTCGATGTCTTGGAGAAGATTGGTGGTGAGTACGGTTATCCTTTCATGTTGAAATCCAGAACCTTGGCGTATGATGGCAGAGGAAACTTTGTTGTCAAGTCTGCCGCCTCGATCCCAGAAGCCTTGGAGTTTTTGGCAGACAGACCTTTGTATGCCGAGAAATGGTGTCCATTTGTCAAAGAATTGGCTGTCATGGTAGTCAGAAGCATCGAAGGAGAGGTCTTCAGTTACCCTACGGTTGAGACTATTCACAAGGAGAATATCTGTCACCTCGTGTACGCTCCAGCGAGAATTACAGACACTTTGCGCGAGAAGGCATCTTTGGTGGCGAAAAATGCCGTCAAATCCTTCCCGGGTTGTGGTATTTTTGGCGTGGAGATGTTCTTGTTGCCTAACCAGGAACTTTTGATCAATGAGATCGCTCCCCGCCCCCACAACTCCGGCCACTACACCATTGATGCGTGTGTTACTTCTCAATTCGAAGCTCACGTGAGAGCTGTGGCTGGTTTGCCATTGCCAAAGAACTTCACTTCATTCTCCACAACTAGCACCAACGCTATTATGCTCAATGTATTGGGAGACTCTGAGAAGAAGGATGATGAGTTAAAGATCTGCCGTCGCGCTTTAGAGACTCCGGGTGCCTCTGTCTACTTGTACGGTAAGGAGAGCAAACCAAAGAGAAAGATGGGCCACATCAATATCATCAGCTCGTCCATGGAGGATGCGCAGGCTAAACTCGATTACATCATGGGAGAGACAGAAAGTTTGCCAATTCCTGCGGGATTGAAAGAGAAGCCCCTTGTTTCCATCATCATGGGTTCAGACTCCGATTTGCGCGTGATGTCCGCGGGTGCTGACATATTGAAAAAGTTTGGCGTTCCATTCGAATTAACTATTGTCTCTGCTCACCGTACACCTCACAGAATGGCCAAATTTGCGGCCGAGGCTGCTTCTAGGGGCATTAAGGCAATCATCGCTGGTGCCGGTGGTGCTGCACACTTGCCTGGTATGGTTGCTGCTATGACTCCATTGCCGGTCATTGGTGTTCCCGTCAAAGGATCGTCACTCGACGGTGTTGACTCCTTGCATTCAATTCTCCAAATGCCCAGAGGTATTCCCGTTGCGACTGTTGCAATCAACAACAGTACTAATGCTGCCTTATTGGCCATTAGAATCTTAGGTGCTTACGACTATAAATGGTTGGAAGAGATGACCAAGTACATGGCTTCTATGGAGGAAGAGGTGCTTGGAAAGGCCGAGAAATTGGAATCCGTTGGTTATGAAAAGTACCTGTACTAAGTTACTCGAATGATCCACGTTGGAAAGCTGGAGAGATTGTACAAGATTAACAATAAAAGAGTATAATAAACATATCCCAATAGTGATGAGCCAAAATATGTAATGCAGCAGCAACAAACCCAAGAACTTAATTGCGGTTATGATACCAAAGAGAAGCCGCGTCGAAAACTAATAGAATTGTCCAGCATAAGGGGTATTTTCAGCAACATTGTTCCTCACGGCCGTCAAGTCAACATTTGCAGATGGATGGTGGTGCAAAGGGTTTGAATACGGGGGGTATGGAACATTGAAAGGAATCGGACGAGCGCCGCCATATGCTTGGTCGTTGATACCCATCTCCAGTTCAACCGAGTTTGGCCCAACAGGATAACTATGTGCAAATTCATGTGGCTGCAGAGACGGATGACTTGAATCATACATTTGATAGTTTGGAGGGAAATTCCCAAATTCATTGCTTGGGAACACAGAGGTTGGCGAGGCAAACGATGGAGGAAGTAGAATTCTGGAGGTCGACGAAACGGCCTGTTTAATATCATCGACTCTCGAGAACTCCCAAAGGAGAACCGCTTTGACATTCTGCTTGGGAATAGCAGGCATTGTCGAGTGGGTGTTGTCATAGATCACCTGTTTCACCGTTACGCCTTTAAACGCAGCATCCAAAGAGGCTGGCTGTTGAAGCAATTGAAGGAAGAAACATTTCCAAAACTTGAGTAGGAAAGGCTGGTTGGTGTTCGCCTGGAAGTCATCATCATTCACTCTAAGAACCTCATTACCGAAAGAGTAGACCGTGGTGAAGCTGGAGAGGTTCATATTTGGAGATGCGACTTCAAGCATATAGCTCGTATTTAGTCCACTGTCAATCGAGTATTTGTTTGCAATTAAGAAAGGGTTGAAAATCCGGACCATGTTATGAAATATTGGGATTGGCAGGTCACTGAAATCCTCTAAACCAGGAAATCTATTAGAAATTGCTGCGTTTTCCTTGATGGCCAATTTCTTGATTGGGCTTTCGTCTGGAATCGAAAGGTGAGACGGAGGTCCACCATTCATAGTATCTAGTGAGAAGCAGACATTTCTCACTCCAATAAAAGAATTAAATGACTTCCGGGTTCTTGGATCGCTAGATGCGTTAGATGATGAATGCCGACGTATCGAGCCACTGCTCTTAGCTGTCGATGTATAAATCGAATTAACCCCCAATGATTTGTTGAGGTTGATCTTAGTGAAAATTTCCTCGAAAAGATGGGAATTCCTCTCAGATTCTTCTGCCGAATTGAAAGTTGGGCCGTCACTGATAAGTTTTATAAGGCCTGCTTTGACACCCATATTTTTAATGACTTGTATGTGGCTTGATACCTGTTTGCGCGAACGAAGCTTCCCTGTTTTCGCAAGGATATAGTCGGATATAAGCTCATTGCGACCACAAGATCTGCCCCCAATCTTGATCTTGTTGAGGCCATTCTTGGGAACTATCGCAAGGACTTCTTCGAAAGCGTCTTGAACGTCTTTACCCCAAATATTGTCATCTCCGGAAGCTACGGAAGAATCCATTAATGGGGTTGAGGAGGGGCCAATGTGGTCTTTAGAATTGTCACTAAGCGACTCAGTTTCACCCAACTGTGTTGCAGTTTGGCTAGACATCGAATAGGGGGTGTGAAATGGTTTCAAAGCCTCCAGGGAGGGCAGGAGAGACCCCATTGACAGGTCACCAACGCTGCTTCCGCCATTATGTAGCTCAAATCGATCCAAAGATGCCTCAGAGAAGTTCGCGGACTTTGGCATTTCTCTGCGAACTAATTTGGAGGTTTCATGAACCTGGTACATCGTCTTGCCATTAGTGTCGATGGCGATATCGACTATCATTGGAAGCTTTTTCATAGCCGGCATTGACGATACTTCACTTGACATATCCATATAAGCTTTCCAGGATTAAACAAACGAGGGACTTTGGGGCGAGCTATGCAATGAATGTGTAGACCCCGTGAAAATCAACAGTGAAGGAGAGATCAAAAAAATAAACAAGCAGAACCCAGTTTCGATGGGCAATAATAAAGGGAGCGAAGAAGTAAACGCGTGGAAGATTCAGCGTCTAATGCGGTTCTGGATCGCTCTTTCTGACCGAAAACAGAAGGTCTAGGCAAGAATGTGCCCTGGTTATGGCCTGAACAAAAGGAGTTTGTGAAGCCAACGAGGAAATATGCGCCGAACGGTTTAATACGATTAGGATCCTTTGTTCGATGCGTATCCAATGTAGATATGTGCCTGGTTGTATGCGTGAGTACCAAGAAGAGTGTATCAGCCTAAATGTTCTGTGGACTATCAGAAATGAATTCTTCTTCTGGGGAAACGTCTAAAAGGAAAGGGCGGGTGTAAAAACGTGCTTATATCTTGCGTATATTGACGCTAATCGATTTGGGCACAGCATCTAGGTCCAATTGATGCATAAGCCTGTTTTTTTTTTTTTTTCGTCAGTCTTGCCTGTCTACACGACTAAGAAATATTTTCCTTACTTGCCTAATTGGGAATGTGTACCTGCGCTTAGTCACGAGAATACACCACGCAGAGTATGATGCGCAGGTACAGTGCACTACCGTGCGTCATCAAAGTTGTTTACAAAGAACCAAACAAAGGGCCGGCAAGGGGTCGAAACGGTAGCAAAAATATGTCGAAACACGAGGCTAATAGATACACAATAGGCTTCGTATTATATTCTAAATTAGAGAAGCCCGACCTTGGCGGAAAAGCCATCGTGAACACTAAAGGAGGCTAAGCGTTGTGTTTCTCCACCGATCGGGTAAAACTGGTGCTTGGCTGACGATATCTTGTTTACTGCTACGTGGCATGCGTGATATGAGTTCTCCTGCGGATAGATTGCCACCTATCAAAAAAAGAAAAAAAAAAAAAGAAAATCCGGTTGAGATAAGCAGCCATGATGACTAATTACCGATACTCGGTTATTCCACGGTCAATTCTCCCTGGGGTTCAACCTTTGTCGGTGACGCTTGGGTTGAAGTGCTAGGCAACGTAATATTATTTCGCGGAACCCAAAGACAATAGCTTCCGGCTAGCATTGCCGTAATTGTTGTTTACACAGCCTGCACTTTGGCGCGGAGGCTCAATTCGGTTGAGCCTCGCCCGACCTTGTGCAGCTTGCAGTCCATGCAGAAAAAGCACCGAGGTCTGAGATATCACATAAATCTCAGCCACACAGCCTTATTGTGCGGATCTAATAATGGGTCGGATTCGGATTCGGATAAATCCTCGTCCTCCAAGAGGCGCTTACCCTGGTGTGGCTTGAGTGTGATGTCAAGCCCCTCGGTGATGACATAGGGGATTTTGCGGCCCTCGGTTGCGATTGTATTTTCCACTTCGGGCCGTCCTGTTTCCTGCCAGTACAGCAACAGTCGTGTAGCAACCTTCCACAACTGGCTTGTGGGCTTGCGATCCTGGATTATCAGCGTAAATAGCCGCTGCAACTGCGCATCTAGAAGCTTCATATCGGCCCAATCGCACAGGGCCACCTTTCGCACCACTTCAGGAAACGCCAAGATCCCGTCGTTGGGCGTATAATTCTGTAGCATGTGACTGGTATCAATGGCATCCGCGATGTGGGCGAGGGCCATGGCTGCCACTTTGACCGCGGGGAAGTACACCACGTCGGTGATTTCGAGTAGCAATGCCTGCGCTTCGTGTTGTAGCGTCTGCCTGTCTTTGGTGGACTGGGCCATGTCAATGACCTTGCGGAGATCGGCCATGAGATAGCGGCCAAACTCGATCTTCTCCAAGATGGCGGCGCGTGCCGCGTCGTCTAGGGGTCCGTGCGGCAGCAAGCTGGCGTCGGTAAGGTTCGCCAGCAAGATTGCCGCGGACGAGAGGGAGGGCCGCACCAACGGCGCGCCGCCCTTGGCCTCGCGCTTCAAGCACCAGTAGCGGCACATTTCTTCGCTGGCGGTGCGGAGCTCGCGGAGGACTTCGGTCTTCAGGGGCACGGTCTTGTCGCCGAGGCCGCGAAGCATGGAGCGGGTGGTGGCGGTGGGCGGCTGGCCCACGGACCGGTCCACCTTTAGCTCGAGCAAAAGGGCGCACACCAAATCGACAAAGCTGCGGGGCGCGATCGGGGTGTTGTGCTCTGTCTTCCACTTGAAGATGTTGACGCGGTTCCGGCGCCGGCGCTGGGACGCGAGGCGGTCGTTCTTCTGGGAGAGGATGCGGCGGTCGCGGAAGAACATGCGGCACCTGTCGATGCCGCGAAGCACGTCGGGGCGGTCCCAGTACGGCGGGGCGTGGCGGTCGCAGAAGGACTTTAGCAGGCCCTGGGACGCAATGGCGCCCTGTACGCCCTTGTCCATGGCCATGTAGAGGCCGGCGCGCTTGGCGCAGGTGACGTGGTACGCCTGGAAGCACGAGCGGTTGGTGCACTGGATGCACGCGCCGGTCTTCTGGCGGCAGATGTAGCACGTGAGCTTCCACCGGTTGCGGGGGATCATGTCGATGCCCTCGATCGGCTCCATGTACACCGGGTTGGCAAAGTACACCTCGTGGATCCACAAGGCGCACACCACGTGGCTCCACAAGCCATTGTCGAGCTGCTTGAACGCGCCGGTGTCGCTGGGGCAGAAGGCGCAGCTGACGGCGCGGCCGCGCGCCACCATGCACCGGCGGCAGAACCACTGGCCCTCGGGAATGAAGGCGATGCCGTAGCACTCCTGGTGCACCGCGATGTTGCACCCGTCGCAGAACACAATGGCGTTGACGTGGTCGCACTCCAGGTCGTTGCACACGGCGCACCGCTGGTCCGAGATGGAGCCCGCGCCGCCGGTGCCGTCGTCGCTGCCGTACTGCTCGTAGCTGCCGCGCAACGTCAACTCGCCGCGGGTGTCGTGGGGAGCCGGGCTCGCGGTGGCCATGCGCGCCTCCAACTGCTGCCACTGCTGCTCCAACACGCTCATGACGATCTCGAACACCTCGGGCGGGATGTGCGCGCGCCGCGCGCCCGACGTCTGGCGCCACCGCAAGTACTCCGCGTCCTGCTCGTCCATGTCGTAGCTGGCCCGGTGCGGGCCGGCGCTGCTGGCGTGGGGGCGGATGTAGGTGCGCGCCATGTGGTGGCGGTGGCGCCGGAGCCGGAAGCCGTACTCGGCCGCGGCGGGAGACACGGTGCCGGGGGGCGGCGGCGGGTGTTCCACGCGGGAAAACACTGCGGGTTTGAGCGGAACCGCGACGGCGGCGCGGGCGGCGGGCGGCGCGGCAACGTCGGCGGCGCAAAACGCCACCACGGGGTGCGCGTCGTCGAGATCCGCGTAGAACTCCTTGTAGTCGCGCTCTTCGCGGGGGCGGGTGTCGTAGGGAGTGTGGACCATGGTGGGGAGGAGTAGGCGGCACGCGGGTTAAGACGATGGTCGTGCGGGGCTCAATTGTGAAGTGTCGACCGTCGGTTTGTCTCTATCTCCAAGTATCTGTGTGAACCATCTCTGTCTCTATCTGCAAGTATCTGTGTCAACCATCTCTGTCTCTATCTCCAAGTATCTGTGTCGACCATCTCTGTCTCTCTGTGTCAACCATCTCTGTCTCTCTGTTTCTATCTGTACGTCAATCTATCTATCTCTGTCCTGTGTATCTCTAACTCTGTCCTGTGTATCTCGATCTCTGTCTCGATCTGTCTCTCTCTATCTCCAGCTGTCTCTCTGTCTCTATCTCCGGCTGTCTCTATCTGTCCATTTCTTGTCTCTTTCTAACATATACATTCATCTATCTTCGTCGATATATCTCTATCTCCATCTGTCTCTCTATCACCCTCTCTATCTCCATCTGTCTCTCTATTACCCTCTATATCTCTATCTATCTCTATCTATCTCTATCTATCTCCATCTATCTCCATCTCTCTACCCAATGCTCCCATCTCTATTCCCTATCTATATATTCCCGTCTCCATCTATATATCTCCATCTGTCTCCATATATCTGTCTCTATCTATCTTTCTATCTCATCCGTTCTCTTCCTCTCCAAGGGGCACGGTTCGCCTGCACTGTGCGGAGCAACCTGGGGTATGCAGTGCGGGGAACTCCGTGGCCGTGGGCCACCATCCGCCGCCCCAGAAAAGCCCC